>SNQJ01S0030094.1:132985-144712 GCA_010110895.2 Picea sitchensis
TGCTATAGAGAATACTCTTCAGTATCCAGAAATTGTTGATCCACATTATGATAGCCATGAGGATGCCCTTAACATTGTATCAGATTCATCTATTAAAGATGACGGTCATGATGATTAGATTGTTTCTTTCAAAATATTTAAAGATGATGATCAGATTATTCCTTCTGAAAACTTTCAAGATGTTGAGAAAATTGATAAATCAGCAAGTGACATTTTCAGATTTGCAGAAGATCATGAGGGCAGCCTACAGTTTCAAGATTTGCAGGAACTAAAAGTTTGCAGCAGATATAAAGAGAGTGATGGTGAAGAGGAGAAGAAAGGTTCTGATCAGAAATTGAGTTTGTATTTTCTTCCCACGGAGATTAAGCAGTCTACATCCAGCATTAAGACCAGTGAAAGCAATCAGCAGCATTGTAGTCAGTTGGATTAGCAACTCAAAGAGGTATTTTATCATAACTTCAATGACCCTTTTGCTGACTATTTAGAGTCTATGAGCAGCATGGATGTTAAAATAGCTTTTTTTTGAAGAATATTGTCTTTATCGTCCTTTCAAACCTCTTTTCTGTATGATATGGCTTCCTTTATTTTTCGGGGCAAGATCTAGCATGATGTCAATAAATCATTTCCTGACATGGCTTCATTGGAAGCATGAATTCACTTAATAAGAGCCAGTAAAGTTGGTTAAGAAGTAGGAGTAGGCAATAAAATAATCTCCCCATACGAGCAGTCAGGTCCTTTCAATTATTGGTTGTGGAATAAATAAGCAGTCTACAGGCAGGCTTCAAGTTTTCAGGCTACAGGTTTGCAGGGGATTATTTCTAAAGGCCAAATGACTCCAAATTCTTCATGCAGCTCCATTTGGTCTCTCTTTCCCAAAATCCTTTGGGTTCCCCAAAATGAATTTGCTATTATCTGCAATACAAAAATAAAAAAATAAAAATGTTATTCATTTTAATCCTAGCCTTTTCTTTTATAATTAAAAAATCTCATCAAAATAGAAATGTGAACTTTTAAATATTCTAACCCTAAGCCTTTATACCAAATTCTATTTTGGGAGTTTCTAAAGCCAAACCAGGCCTCGGGCTTTATGGTTTTTTAAATTTTGGGGGAAACCATAGGCCCAAGGCCATTAGCCAAGCCACAGGTCTAATTCACGAAGAAGATCCACTGACAAGTGTCTTCAAGCGGCTGCCCATAATAGTTTCATGTGATTTCGATCTGTCTGTGTTATTTGAGCTAGGTGCACATAATTTTGCAAGTGTCCATATCTACAGGTCCAGTTACGAGTCTGCATACAATGGATCTGTCTATATATAAGAAACACATGTCGATCCTGATAAATGAGACATATATTGATTCTCTTTCTTTATATAAGAATGACATTCATCAACAGTGGTTTCAACCTCAGTTGTTGGTTACTCTTTCCTTTGACTTGCTTCCTGCTGACTTAAGCTACTACCTAATCCATTCAGATTAGATCAATTTATAACCAAATAGCCCTCACTCAGGCATACAAGACAGCCGGAACTACTATCACCAAAGCAATCCCATCCTTTGCCTTCTCTCCCAGCAACTACCATCGGACCAGGATCTCCGCATGTCGCTAGGCAGTACAATCTGTGATTCCCTCTTCGGATCAAGAAAGTAAGTTGGTCATAAAGGAATATATCCCTCTATCCTTCCACCACACCACCTCGAGTAGGCTAGAAGAATTCATTGAGCGGAGGTGGGCCTCTTGCCTTGGGGGTGCCTAGTGGGTGTGACTGCAGATGCCCGATTTTGTAGGCAGAAGATGTGCATGCAACGGATTTGATGAAGTATAGTTGCATTCTAGATAGTTTGACAGATGGAATTCTCCCTTTTTGGATTTTCAGTTACAAGTCTCCATACAAACACCGAGTCCAGATGCCCTATTTTGCAGGCAGAAGATGTGAACGCGGCGAATTTGATGAAGTATAGTTGTGTTCTGGATAGTTTGACAGTCACAGATAAAATTGAAAGGAAATTGATTCTTGTTGGTGCAATTGATGTCGAGACAAATTGTAGAAGGGGGTTCCTCAACACATTGACAAGCTAGAACAGGTTGGTATTAAGATTTGGGTCTTTACTGGAGATAAATTGGAAATTGCCATCAATATTGGATTTTCATGCAGTTTGTTGAGACAAGGGATGAAACAAATACTCATCACAAGGATACACCTGAGATAAATGTAGTAGCACTGGCCATCGGTTATTTCACATGGATACAACATTTATGCATATGGGGCAGTATTGCATTCTGGTATTTGTTTCTTTTTGTATATGGATCTATAATATCGACGACGGCATACAAATTTCTTGTTGAAGCTTGTGGCCCCAGTCCTATGTGTTGGTTCATTACACTTCTTGTTGTTATCTCTATTCTAATTCCTTACTCCACATATACATTTTTCGATAGAAGGTTTTTTCCTTTGTATCACAGCCTTATTTCAATGAGCAAGGCATGAACGTAATTATGAAGACCCAGTGCTAAATAAGATTCCAGTGCATAGGATTCATGTTTGTTTTACAGCAAGAGTTGAAGCTAGCATCGAGCACTTTAAGAACTTATTTGTGAAACAACCTAGATAATTAGAAAGCTTTCTCAAAGTGGGTGACTTTTAATAGGAGTTTGTTTGAAATAAAAGCACAAAGGAATTGCAGAATCCCCGGGTAGGATAATTGCTTGACACAATGTTACGATGTCCTTCCGGAGGGTCTGCATTACAATTCCTCCACTCATACAATTTCAGAGAATTCCTCTATATCATTTTCTTTAGTATATGGCTTTTGTAGTGGTAAGATAAAACTTTAAACAATGGAATGGTCCAAATCCTTATGTTAAAGAAGGTGGATTACAACAGAAAATTGTGTAAATGTGGCTTTATAGTCTTTTACAGGCCACACAGGTCCTATACTCTGTCTGGCAACACATAATATGGTGGTTACTGCAAAGGAGCACAAAGTAGACAAGTATTGGTATCAGGCAGTATGGATTGTACTGTTTGTATGCGGGATTTGGAGGGTGGAAGTGTGCTTTCATTAACTATAGAAGGTTCCTGAGAATGGAAATCTAGATGCATTATAGTTAGCTTTGAAGTTCATGACAAAATCCTTTCAGATATGATAAATCTATGTAAAATGCTATCACATGCATGCAATCTAATTGACCTATTCACACCAGAGCATATGCTTCTTTTCTTCCTGCAATGAAGGAAACATCCTTTTGTTGTCCTCGAGTTCATTCAGTTTGGAAAGTTCTAGTAGATATTTTGTTTGTAGATCTGATAGTGGCTTAAGAATGATAGGTTGTTGTAAATTTGCAGGGAGATAAATCAAAAGAACACTGAGTTTTTGGTGAAAAACAGTTCTGAATATGAAAGGTTTCTTTTGGCCAAAGACGGAGCTTTCACCAGCGCAAAGAGAAAAATTATAACCAGTTAGCTGGTGAAAAGAAGAACTTTCACCAGCTAACTAGCAGATCGTAAGGTGAATTAGCTGGTGAAACTACAGAAAGAAATTTTTGGAAAATTAAGCTGGAGCAAAGTGATTTTGGAATATTTGAAAAGGTATGGGAGCATCAAATGATTAACCACCAAATCAAGAAAAACTTAGCATCAAAGATTCGTGGAAGATCCTCAGACTAAAGAGGTCATAAAGGAGGCATCTGATATGGTCTTAGCAGATGAAATTTTTAGTTCAATAGTTGCAGTTGTTACTGAAGGTCGTTCAATTTTACAACAGATGCCATGTCAATGTGCAAACAACATTTTTAGGGGAGTTTGAAGCAGACATGCTACAGATAAAGAATATTGGGAAAGACAACAACAAACTTTGGAAAATAGCCATATGATAAATTGTAAAGGTTGAATGACTCCATGCCCAATACTAAAGGCACAGGGTCTTCCAGGTTCTTGGAGACCTCGCAGGAACATCTCCATCCCAGTTGGAGCTAGATGTTAGCGATCAAAAATGCACTGGCATTTTTGAAAGAATGATGCCTAATCTTGTAGGGAACATTTGACTAGCTTCTTTTGCTCCAAATATAGATTTGAAAGCACCATTGGAAATCTTAGGATTTGTAGATGTTGATCGACTATTCAAGCATGCAAAACGGACTCTCCATGACTGAGAAATTTGATTTTAAAACAATATGCGCTTTCACCAGCTAACCCGTCTTGAATTTTGCTAGTTAGCTGGTGAAAGCTCTGCTTTTCACCAGCTAAGGAGCGGATTTTGGGGTAAATTAGCTGGTGAAAGCCTGTCACAGCCAGAATAACCGAAATTTTGCCCAGATCGGGATTTTTTGAGTTTGAATGGTTTGAAACCACTTCAAATGGACAGTTGTTGAATTATCAAGTCTGATTCAAAGGCTAGTTTTGAGGGATAAGGTCAAAAAGAGGTTTTTCAACTACATTTGGCATCTTTTTCAAAGGTAGAAAATCAGGGTTTTTGCACACTTCACCAAAATCGAACTTTATCTTTGGAGGACCAAATCAAACAACCTTGGGAGGCTAAAACTACACTTCATTAGCAATCTACTACTCTTAGATATGGATTGACATCATCTTGAGGACCTCTTCCTAGTTTTTTGTAAATATAGTTTACTTTCTGTTTTTAGAATATCAGATCCATTGTTTTAGGATCTGAGAATTGTGATGTAAATCTATAAAGCTATAGACTTAATACAGACAGTAGGGGGGATTCTGGAGACACTTGGACTATTGTACTAAGGCTCTTATATTCTAATAGAATCACAGTTTCCTTTTGCCATCAATATCATATTTATTCATATATTGTTTTACTCTGTATTTTAATTCAATTTAGTTCAACTTTTAAGAACTGGCATCTTCTTATAAAGCTCATAAATTCGAATTAAAAGACTTCTTACTATCTTGTATGACCCTGCATTCATTGTATTTGGTTATCTTGATTAGTATTCTTCATACCATGTCCAATTATTCCATCTGATCATTGATATCTAAAAGCACTGGTTTATTCGAATACTTGATAAGTTGTTCTTCCCATTAGTCACTGAGTTATCCCATTGATCCCAATTTCATAAACACAAAAAAAACATTATTTTCTTAAGTTACCAAGCATCCTTAGCCTACAACCCTAAGGAGTTTCTTAGAGTGATAACAGCAGCAACCAAGATCACAAGAAGAAACACCATGCACAAGAACACAAGAAGTATCATGGGAAACCCTTCTAAACAAGGGAAGAAAACCCAACCAAATCCTTTTCTATATTCTTCAATAGAAACACCTTTACCACCATGAAATACCTAGCACACAAGAGGGTGCTCAAACCCTAGAACTCTAGTTCCCAAGAGAGGTGTGCACCTTTTCCCAAAGAAATGTACTTGCTGAAATTTCCAAACTCACAAGAAAGATATGATTCCACAATGGGGAATCTTCCCTTACTTATATTAGACTTTTCCTATCAATAGAAGTGTCTATTGGCTCAACAGGGTCGACCTCACTAAGTCACAATATAATTATTATTATTATTATTATTATTATTATTATTATTATTATTATTATTATTATTATTATTATTATTATAATTAATATTAACGAGATTAATTATCTTTTACATTTATTATTAATCAATTTAAGGTGGGGTTGGCCTGCACCCTTTACATAACAATTAGGGTTACAGGTAGGTCTGACTCTTGAAAAATATATAGCAAAGGATATGATACACCCATTAGTTCTCATCCACTAGGGGCACATCCATATGGATGTCATATCTCTGGTTCACTGCATTACACAGAAGAACGAGATCTTCACACGTTCACCTATGCTCATCGACTAGCACGTCCACTCTAAATATCTTCTTTCCCACTGCCTCATGTAGGAGAACCATCTGGAGTCTTCTCGTCAACATTGATCCTCAGAGGAAGCTAATACATCATCTTCATTTATGTTCCATGATGAAACACCCAGCACTTTGTGATTTCACACATTCACCTTGTGCTCAGCCACATGCACGTCTAACTCAACAGATCGCCTTTCCCACTGGATAATCATCTGGAGTTCTTCTCAACTCTCTGAATGGAGGAGGTCATCTCTACGTTTCTAGCTCTGTTTCAAGAAGGAACCATGTACCCTTCTTAGGGGCTTTCTCTTAGGTTTGTAAGCTGGGAGAAAGACTCACATAGTTGTAATGATCCACACCTCACAACTTTGTAAGCTAGAGAATGTCTCACATAGATGAAATCATCAAAACTCCCTCTCATCTAGGGAGGCAGTTTCCACCAGGCCAAGTATCTCATGAAAATACTCAAACTTTGTATTGGCAAGTGGTTTGCTGAAGATATCTACAATATGTTTATGAGTAGAAAGATATTTAATGTTTACTATCTTTCTTTGCACCATGTCTCTGATATAGTGATACTTGATTTCAATGTGTTTCAATTTTTCATGAAACATTGGGTTCTTGGAGATATTTACATAGCTCTAGTTGTCACAATGAATAGTAGTTGGATCCATATCATGATCGAACAAGTCAGTTAAAAGTTTGTGAAGCCATACTACTTCATGAACTTCCACACTTAGTGCAATGTACTCTACCTATGTTGTACTTAAAGATACAGAGATTTGTTTTCTACTACACTAGGAAACCATGGTTGATCCTAAGGTGAAGCAACAACTTGAGTTTCTCTTTCTGTCTACTTCACTTCCTGCCCAATATGCATCGTCATATCCTTCCAAGATTAAGTCCACATTGGTTGCATATCTCAGGCCATAACCAATTGTACCTTGTAAGTATCGCAATACGTATTTTGCATCAATCCAGTGTGTATGTTTTGGTTGACTCATAAATTGGCTAAGCACATTCACTGCATAGAAAATCTTTGGCTTGGTGTTAACTAGATACATCAAAAATCCAATAAGTTGTCAATATAAATGTGGATCTACATCTCATGAATCAATGTCACTCATCTTATTTAAATACATTACCATTGGAGTAGGCATGTATTTGCAATCTATCATTTTGAACCTTTTCAGTATAACCATAGTATATTTTCCTTGACTTAGGAAAATCTCATCTAATCTCTGCCATACTTCTAGTCCCAAGAAATAATACATTAGGCCCAAATCCTTGATTTCAAATTTGGTAGTTAATGTTTGTTTGCATTCAATAATGAGTCTCTCTGAACTGGTGATGAAAAGATCATCCACATATAAGACCAAAATCAGACACTCATTGACATCAATGTGATAATATAAGTTTGGATCAGTTGCACTTTTGTTTAAGCCCAAACTCATTAGAAATCCATCCATTTTCTCGTACCAATCATGTGGTGCTTGTTTTAGACCATATAGGGCTTTCTTCAACTTGCATACATGAGATTTTTCGTTGTGTATAACGAAACCTTCTGGCTGCTCAATATAAACTTCTTCCTCAATTTCACCATTGAGAAAAGTTGTCTTTACATCCATCTAATGTAGCTTCCAACCCATGGAAGAAGCTAGTGCAATGATAGATCATATGGAGGTATATCTGGCTATTGGTGCAAAAGTCTTGTCATAGTCGACTCCCTCTATTTGTGAAAACCTTCTATCCACAAATCTTGCTTTGTATTTTTCAATGCTTGCATCAGTAGCATGTTTGATTTTGTAAATCCACTTGGAAGTCCCTACGGACTTTCCCTCTGGTATTGGAGCAACATCCCATACATCATTTTTTAGTATAGATTGGTATTATTCAATCATGGCATCTTGCCATAATTTTTCAACCGAAGCTTATCCATGAAGAGTTGTGATGCAGGAGCATCTCCCACGTCAAGTGAGCCAACGCAGAAGCAGAAGACAGCTGGAAGGCGTCCAGCACAAATTTTGAAAAACACTTTCAAACTGTTGCGCGAACATTTATGTGATAATTTAATGAAGTGAACTTTGTATATTGTAACCGAAACTTGAGCGGATAGATCTCGTCCTTTAGTAGATAGGAGGCATTTAATATAGTTAATGCAGGTAGATAGACTTGAATTCATAGATTAGACAATTTTAGAAGAAAGGAGGGAAAATGGATATAGACACCCTCATTGTACATTGTAACACAATTTCAGGCATAGTTGAAGTAGGAAGAGCATAGAAGAGAAGCAGAGAACTGTAGAAGAACACCCATGTACAGATCTTGAATTAATAGAAGAAATTGATTCAGATTCATGGCTTTTGTGTTATTCTCTGTGTATGTTTGTTGAATGTTATGCTCATGAGTGCTTGTTTTCCTGTTATACATTTTCTTTGATATGTTGTGTATATAATTTCATGTCTGAAATGAAGTCTGAGAGGATAAGGGAATGAGTTTCAATTGTTTCTCTATCTGAGCAAGGATTCCTACAAGGAGTGCAGTTGAAGTCGTCCGCAAGGAGTGCGTTGACAGAAGGCTCAGATAGTTTAACTCTTGTTCTCATTCACCCATAAGTGGATTTGGATTATAGGAGCCATGCAAGGAGTGCGCAAGCTAAGGAGAGTCTCAATCGTGAAACTGAGCGAAGTATTGAAGGACTGATGCTGCAGGTGTGCGCAGATTCGAGGAGTTCTCAGGTATTTTGAAATATTTGAAGATTGTCGCAAGAAGTGCATGCAAAGACCCCCTTTGAAGTTGAAGTTGTGTAGAAGCTTAGGAGGGATAAGGCTTTCGAGCTTGTCGAAGAGAAGCACTGTAAGATTCGTGTTGTGGAGTGTTTAAGATGGCATTGCATATTTGCACCACAGGAGGACAAGTTTCATGGAGGAATACTTGGACATTCTCAAGGAATCGCCAAAGGGAGGAAATCGACGGTCAGGATCTTGTGGAGAGGATTTGTGAAATCTCGTCAACCGTTGGATCTGCCAAAGAAGCAAGGAGGTTAAGGCTGCGTTCGGAGTTCAATCTCTAGGAGTCATAAATCATGGCATCGTTGGTCAGTTTCCCGTTAGTCGTCGAATCTGACAGGAGCTGCACGAGGGTTACCATCGGGATTCGAAGGATCGGTAGTCCCATGTCGAATTTTTTTCGACATTTGAAACCCCGAAGTCCCGGGAAGATCTGGGTTGTCCATCTTTTGGGACAGGTGGCAGGGGATCGAGAGTTCATCGACATTTTGGAGTTTCAGAAGACGAGAATCCGTGACCAGGATAACCCTGAAACGGAAAAAGGATCATAATCGTAGGATCTCAAGGAGGACATGTGTCGCGTGGTCACCAAATCGGGATTGTGGTCATCGAAGTTCAGGTAAGTGAAAGTTCATGGTTTTGTAAATTAGCGAAACCCAAGGGTTGATCTGAACCGTCCATCATTTGGGACGCGTGTCATAAATCCGAAGAGAGTCAGAAATTGGCATATCAGAGATCCTGAGGGCAAGATAATCTTGCAACTTGAAATCATGAAATGCGATACCCCGACAAGTTAGGGAAGTTATGTAGGGCCACAGCAGAGTCGGTGACGTGGACAGGTGGCAGCCATCGGAGCCATCGGGAAAAGTCCCGAGAAGGGGGGTCGTCTATCGATGTTTGGGTCAACGGGATATCGAAGATCTCGGTGACAAAAATTTTATGCACTTTGGATTCGCGAAGTCCGAAACCCCCATAGGTTAGGAAGGTGCCACCGTGCGGCCAGCTGTCATCATGCCAGAATGAAGGGAAGTGCCATTGGGGGAGCCAGCTGTCCGAATAGTGGCGAATCTGGATTCGGGGAATCGTGAGTCCTGAGGACAATGGTATTTTGACATCGGAAATTCCAAAACTCCGATGAGGAATATGACTATGTTCATATAAGGAGAGGTCACGTGGACCAAGAGCTTAGTCTGGAGGGCTAACGGAAATTTGAGCGCATCGGGAATTTGAAGTCAGAAACCCCGACGAGAAGGAATATAAGGCTGTGGTCTTATAGGAAAGGATTGTGTGGACTGAAGGTTTAGCCAGGTGGGCTAAGGAAACAAGGGAGCATATCAAGGATCGGGGATCAGTAAAGCAAGTGGCGTGGATCTCACAAGAGTGGAAATCCCGATAGGAGGAACCCCGATAATAAAAACGCCAGTGTTAATTTTAAAGGAAGGAGAGACCTCCGAGGGAGAGTTGTTGTGGGTGTGGAAAAATTCTCGATAGGGAATTAGAAGAACCTTTCATTTCTTCGGGCTGAGGAAGGAAGAAAGATCCTGTGAGCAGACGTGCCCTGGGTGGCGCACCTTTGTCAAGTGGTATCAAAGAACAAGAAGGAGTCTTTGCTTTCTATAGCAGAGAAGGGAAGGATAATTTCACCATGCTGCTGAGGAGAAGGGATAGACAATCACCCGATCCAGAGGAGGAAAGGGATATGCCCAGAGGTAGGGGTAGGGAAGTGCAGAATCCAGGAGTGGAAAGAGAACTACATGACTTACGCGCTATGATTGTGGACATGGATATACAGAAAAGGATCAAAGCTAACGAAGGAGATATCAGTGAGTCTAAAAATGAAGATGATGCTAGACATGGAGGAGAAGAAATCCCAGTAGAGGATGCATCAAATGAGCGCTTACTTAAAGTTGTTGCAAGGATGGGTGCAAAGGTGAAAATGGACATTCCAGATTATGAGGGAAATCTGGATGTACAAGAGCTTCTAGACTGGATTAGAGCTCTAGACACTTACTTCGACTATGAATATATTGAAGAGGACAAGAAAGTCAAGAATGCCATCATGAGATTAAAAGGACATGCAGCCTTGTGGTGGGATGAACTACAAGATGATAGGTGTTGCCAAGGTAAGCAGAAAATTAAGAGCTGGGATAGGATGATTACAAAAATGAAGGCAAAATTCATTCCCAGGGACTATCAAATTTCTCTGTTCAGGAGGATGCAGAACCTGAGACAGAAGCTGATGACAGTGAAGGAATATACTGAGGAATTTTATAGGTTGAATATCAGGGCAGGTCATCGCGAAAGCAATGACAAAAAAGTGGCCAGGTATATGAATGGCCTGAGATATGAGATTCAGGATGAAATGAGTATGGCAACCATCCAAACGGTGGAGGATGCTTATAAAATGGCTTTGAAAGATGAGGAGAAGATGAGCCGTAATCAAGGTCAAAGAGGTCGAGGTAGAAGTCAGCCCAGAGGCAAATCGATTGCCCAAGATAAATACCAGAAGCCTAAGGACGACTGGAAGAAACCTCAGACTCAGATAGAGAGAGGTGGAAGTTCACAGTGAGGGAAATGATATGTTGAGACAAGAGAATAGCATACTGAGTAGAGAGGAGGATATGCTAATAATAATAGGTTTCCTCATACCAGAGGTAGAGGAAGAGGAAGAGGTGGAGTAATCACATGCTTCACATGTGGAAAAAATGGGCACAAGTCAGTCGACTGTCAAGATAAAAAGAGAGAAACTGGAGAAGCTCACATCACCGAGGCATAGAGGCGAGATGTTGAGGAAGAATACGCTGAAGGTGGAAGATCGCTGGTGATGTGGAAAGTCCTTTTGACGCCAGAGAAGGAGATGGAGAATTCAGCGCAGAGGAACATTCTTTTTAGGACTGCTTGCAAGACCAAGGATAGAGTATGTAAGGTCATTGTGGACAGTGGTAGCACTGATAATCTCGTTTCAACCAAGATGGTAGAAAAGTTGGAGCTGGAGAAGACTCATCATCCAAGTCCATATAAAGTTTCATGGCTACAAAAGGGACATCAGGTAAATGTCACCAAACAGTGTTTAGTTGAATTTAAGATAGGGAGATAT
>SNQJ01S0030094.1:144778-157845 GCA_010110895.2 Picea sitchensis
GCATCCAATTAAGGATAAGGAAGTGAAACTGGAGGTAAGAAACACAGTACTTCTCATGAGTGGGAAGGAAATTCTTATAGAAGTTAATAAGAAGGAGGATCCACAATTCTTTGTGGTCAGAAAACCAAGAATTGTTCTAACTAGCACAAGAGTGGATGATTTTCCAGAAGAAGTTCAAGGACTACTGGAAGAGTTCGTTGATATTGTGGTGGATGACTTACCTCGTTCGTTGCCACCGATCAGGAGTGTGAGCCATCATATAGATCTCATACCAGGATCCAGTTTTCCAAACAAAGACGTGTACAGATTGATGTCGCAGGAGAATGAAGAGGTCAAAAGACAAGTCCAGGAGTTGTTGGACAAAGGTTTGGTCAGGGAAATCTTGTGTCCATGTGTCGTTCCGACAGTACTCAGTCCGAAGAAAGACAGAGGCTAAAGGATGTGCACTGATTCAAGAGCCATTAACAAGATAACTATTAGGTATAGATTTCCATTTCCAAGAATGGATGATTTAATGGATTGCTTAAGTGGAGCAAAAACAATTTCAAAGATATATTTGAAGAGTGGATATCACCAGATTCGTATGAGAGAAGGTGATGAATGGAAAACAGCATTCAAGACAAACGAAGGTTTGTATGAATGTCTTGTTATGTCGTTTAGCTTAACAAATGCACCAAGTACCTTTATGAGGTTGATGAATGAAGTCCTGAAGGATTTCATCGCAAAATTTGTTATCGTATATCTGGATGATATACTGATTTTCAGTAAAACGGAAGCTGAACATATGAAGCATTTATCCATTGTGATGAAGAGATTACAGCAAGAGAAGCTGCTGATAAGCATGAAGAAGTCCTCATTCATGAAGACAGAACTCATTTATTTGGGGTTTGTTATTTTGGCAAATGAGTTGAGGATGGATCCAGATAAGGTGGAAGTAATCAAAAATTGGCCATCACCGAGGAACATATTTGAGGTGAGAAGTTTTCATGGTTTGTCTAGTTTCTACCGAAAATTCATCAAGAATTTCAGCGGGATTAGTGCAGCAATGATGGATACAATGAATAAAATACATAAATATTTTCACTGGAATGAAGAGGCTGAGAAGAGTTTCAATTTGTTGAAACGGAAGATTACAGAACAACCAATTCTGGTGTTGCCGAATTTTCAAAAGACATTTCAGGTAAAATGTGATGCAAGCGGGTTTGCAATAGCAGCAATCTTAAGTCAAGATGACAGACCAATTTCATATTTCAACGAGAAGCTGAATGAAGCGAAGTTGAAGTATTCCACATATGACAAGCAATTTTATGCCATCATCCAGGCATTGAAGAAATGGAGACACTATTTGATTCCAAAGGAATTTGTTTTATATAGTGATAACCACGCATTGCAGTTTGTGACTCAACGGGAAAAGTTGAATCAGAGGCATGTTAAGTGGGTTGAATACATGCAGAATTTCACTTTTGTAATAAAACATATTTCTGGTACTGCTAACAAAGTTGTTGATTCTTTGAGCAGGAAGTGTTTGTTGTTGCGGGAGTTCAAAGTCTGGACGTTAGGCTTTGATGATCTCAGAGACATGTACACAAATGATTCAGAATTTAAGGAAGCGTATGAAGCATCTGAGAACCAAGTTCTCAGAGACAAAAGCCAGTGGATAGAGTACGTGATCCAGGAAGGATTGTTGTTTAAGGGAAATCAGTTGTGTATTCCGAATTGCTCCATGAGGGAGAATCTGCTGAAGGAAAAACACAGTGGAGGATTGGCCAGACACTTCGGTCATGATAAGACATTTGCAAAGTTGAGAGAGTCATACTTTTGGCCAGGGATGCAAGCAGAGGTCAATAGGTTTGTAGACAGATGCATAATTTTCCAGCATTCAAAGGGAAGGAAGCAGAATGCGGGTTTTTATCAACCATTGCCCATACCTGAGAAGACATGGGATGAAATTAGCATGGATTTCATATTGGGATTGCCAAGGATGAAACGAGGATTTGATTTGATCTTCATGGTAGTGGATAGATTTTCCAAGATGGCACTTTTTATCCCATGTCAGAAAACCAGTGACGCGACACACATCGCGAATCTATTTTTCAAAGAAGTCGTTCGACTTCACGGCTTACCAAGGAGTATTGTTTCGGACAGAGATACAAAGTTCTTAGGAAACTTTTGGAGGAAATTATGGAATAAGCTAGGGACTAACTTGTTGTTTAGTTCATCTTATCATCCGTAGAAAAATGGACAGACAGAAGCGGTAAACAGAAGTCTGGGAGACTTGCTGAGAAGCTTGGTGACAGAGCACCACAGCAGTTGGGAAAATATATTGCCGCAGGCATAGTTTGCTTACAATGACTATGTTAACAGGAGCACAGGCCAGAGTCCATTCCATATTATATATGGCATGCATCCAAGAGGAGTTTCTGAATTAAGGGATTCGGAGCAGACTACGACTAGGAGCACAAGTGCTGAAGAGTTCGCAGAAGCGATGAAAGAACTTCACAGCCAGGTGAAGCAGCGACTGCTAGATTCAAGTCACAAATATAAGCGCAGAGACGACCAATGGAGGAGACAACTTCAGTTCAAGGTTGGTGAATTATTTCTGGCGCACTTGAGAAGAGAAAGGTTCTCGAGAGGAACATACAATAAATTGAAAATGAAGAAAATCGGACCATGCAACATCTTGAAGAAAATGGGAGAGAATGCTTATGAGATTGAATTACCCGATGGAATCGGAATTTCTCTGATATTCAATGTATCATATTTATACCCATATAAAATTGAGACAGGAGTAGAAGGTCAACAACTAGAGGTTCAGTGGCAAAATCAGATGCTAGTTGCAGAGAAGCCACGGATGGAGAACATATTGGATAAGAGAATAGGTAAGAAGACCAGGAGAAAAGAATACTATGAGTATCTGGTCAAATGGAAGGGCCATCCAGTGGAATATGCCAGCTGGGAGAATGAAGAAGAGTTACAGAGGCATGGACATACCATGTAGGAGCTCATGGACAAGAGCCCATGAATTTTTTCAAGCGAGGGAGTATGATGCAGGAGCATCTCCCACGTCAAGTGAGCCAGCGCAGAAGCGGAAGACAGCTGGAAGGCGTCCAGCACAAATTTTGAAAAACACTTTGAAACTGTTGCGCAAACATTTATGTGATAATTTAATGAAGCGCACGTTGTATATTGTAACCAGACCTTGAGCGGATAGCTCTCTTCCTTTAGTAGATAGGATGCATTTAATATAGTTAATGCAGGTAGATAGACTTGAATTCATAGATTAGACAGTTTTAGAAGAAAGGAGGGAAAACGGATATAGACACCCTCATTGTACATTGTAACATAATTTCAGGCATAGTTGAAGCAGGAAGAGCATAGAAGAGAAGCAAAGAAATGTAGAATAACACCCATGTACAGATCTTGAATTAATAGAAGAAATTGATTCAAATTCATGGCTTTTGTGTTATTCTCTATGTATGTGTGTTGAATGTTATGCTCATGAGTGTTTTTTTCCTGTTATACATTTGCTTTCATATGTTGTGTATATAATTTCATGTCTGAAATGAAGTCTGAGAGGATAAGGGAATGAGTTTCAATTGTTTCTCTATCTGAGCAAGGATTCCTGCAAGGAGTGCAGTTGAAGTTGTCCGCAAGGAGTGCATTGATAGAAGCCTCAGATAGTTTAAATCTTGTTCTCATTCACCCAGAAGTGGATTTGGGATATAGGAGTCATGCAAGGAGTGTGTAGGCTAAGGAGAGTCTCAGTCATGAAACTGAATGAAGTATTGAAGGATTGTTGTTGCAGGTGTGCGCAGATTCGAGGAGTTCTCGGGTATTTTGAAATATCTGAACATTGTCGCAAGAAGTGCGTGCAAAGACCCTCTTTGAAGTTGAAGTTGTGTAGAATCTCAGGAGGGATAAGGGTTTCGAGCTTGTCGAAGAGAAGAACTGTAAGATTCATTCTATGGAGTATTTAAGACAGGCATTGCATATTTGCACCGCAGGAGTACAAGTTTCGTGGAGGAATACTTGGACATTCTCAAGGAATCACCAAAGGGAGGAAATCGACGGTCAAGATCTTGTGGAGAGGATTTGTGAAATCCCATCAACTGTTGGATCTACCAAAGAAGCAAGGAGGTTAAGGCTGTGTTTGGAGTTCAATCTCCAGGAGTCGTAAATCGTGGGATCGTTGGTCAGTTGCCCGTCATCTGTCAGATCTGACAGGAGCTGCACGAGCGTTACCATCGGGATTCTAAGGATCGGTAGTCCCGTGGTCGAATGTTTTTCGACATTTGAAACCCTGAAGTACCAGAAAGATATGGGTTGTCCATCTATTGGGACAGGTGGTAGAGGATCGAGAGTTCATCGGCATTTCGAAGTTTCAGAAGACGAGAATCCATGACCAGGAGAACCCCGAAACGGCGAAAGGATCATAGCCGTAGGATCTCAAGGAGGACACGTGTCGCATGGTCACCAGATCAGGATTGTGTTCATCGGAGTTCAGGTAAGTGAAAGTTCATGGTTTTGTAAAGTAGCGAAACCCAAGGGTTGATCTAAACTTTCCATCATTTGGGATGCGTGTCAGAAATCCGAACAGAGTCGGAAATTGGCATATCGAAGATCCTGAGGGCAAGATAATCTTGTAACTTGAAATCGCAAAACGCGATACCCAGACAGGTTAGGGAAGTTGTGTAGGGCCATGGCGGAGTCGGTGACATGGACAGGTGGCAGCCATCAGATCCATCAGGAAAAGTCCTGACAAGGGGGGTCATTTATCGGTGTTTGGGTCATTGGGATATCAAAGATCCCGGTGACAAAAATTTTATGCACTTTGGATTCGCGAAGTTCGAAACCCGGATAGGTTAGGAAGGTGCCACCGTGTGGCCAGCTGTCAGCACGTCGGAACGGAGGGAAGCGCCATTGGGGGAGCCAGCTATCTGAATAGCGGAGAATCGGGATTCGGGGAATCGCGAGTCCTGAGGAAAATGGTATTTTGACATCGGAAAGTCCGAAAATTCGATGAGGAATATGACTGCAGTCATATAAGGAGAGGTCACGTGGACCGAGAGCTTATCCTAGAGGGCTAACGGAAATTTGAGCGCATCGGGAATTTGAAGTCAGAAACCCCGACGAGAAGGAATATAAGGTTGCGGTCTTATAGGAAAGGGTCGTGTGGACTGATGGTTTAGCCAGGTGGGCTAAGGCAACAAGGGAGTGTATCGGGGATTGGCGATCGGTAAATCAAGTGGTGTGGATCTCACAAGAGTGGAAATCCTGATAGGAGGAACCCCGATAATAAAAAGGCTAGTGTTGATTTTAAAGGAAGGAGAGACCTCTGAGGGAGAGTTGTTGTGGGTGTGGAAAAATTCCCGGTAGGGAATTAGAAGAACCTTTCAGTTCTTCGGGCTGAGGAAGGAAGAAAGATCATGTGAGAAGACCTTCCCTGGGTGGCGCGCATGCGTCAAGTTGGCTCTGAATCAATAATGTGGGTCATGGCTGAAAGGTAGCTTGAGAATATCTTAGGTCTCTTGCTTTCTCTGGTTGCTCCTTATGGGGATGTATTCCTTTCTGCTTCTTCTAAAGTTTGTTGAGACCAAGAAGGTATTTTATGTCTAACTATGATGTATTTGGGTATGTTTCTTGGGGCAACTGAATCTGCTGGATAAACTGGAACAACTGGAATTGTTGGCTCATCAAGAATAATATGTGTCTCCCTTTGAACTGTTGAAGGACGAGGAGGTATTGTTTCACTATCAATTTCCATCTGAGCTTCTCTGGATTTCTGGAAGGCTACTTCTTCTTCAAAAGTAATGTCTCTGCTTACTTCAATTTTTCTTTGACCTGGGATGTAGATTCAATATGCTTTTGAGGATTCACTCTATCCTACAAATGTACCCTTTCTTCCTGAAGGTTCTAGTTTGGATCTCTTTTCTTTGGGTACATGAAGGTACACTGGACATCCAAATATTCTAAAGTGTTTGATCTTAGGCTTCACTTTGGTGAATGCTTCTTCTAGAGTAATGTTCTTTAGGATTTGATGAGGACTACGGTTTTGAACATATATTGTTGTCATACATGCTTCTTCCCATAGAGTCATAAGTAGACTCTCATCATGTATCATTGATTTAGTTGCCTCAATGATAGTTTTGTTTGTCCTTTCAGCAGCCCCATTTTGTTGAGGGTTGTAAGGAACTGGGAACTCCCTCTTGATTCTTACTTCAATACAAAAACGGTTAAATTCTTTTGAGGTGTATTCTCCTCCACTGTCTGATATCAATACTTTGATTTTTCTTCCGGTTAGGTTTTCAACCTGAGCTTTGAATTCTTGAAGCTTGGCAAGGACTCCATCCTTGTTCTTTAGAAAGTAAATCCAAGTTTTTTATGGAGTGATCATCTATGAAGAGTACATCGTATAAGTACCCATTTAAGGATGCAACCGTCATTTGCCCACATACATCTGAATGTATCAAGTCCAAGATTTCCTTGGATCTGTTGTCACTGCTAGGAAAGGATCCTTTAACACTTTTTCCAAGGGAACAACCTTTGCAAACACCTTTATGCTGAATCTATATCTCTGGTCAACCTGTTACCATTTTCCCTAGAGCTAGAAAAGCTCTATAATGAATGCGATAAAGTCTTATATGCCATAACTTACTCAAGATGATAGTGTCATGTAATAAGGCTTGAACTAGTTTGATGGCCTACTTGTACAAGTTGTTTTCTCTGACACCAATTATATTGGAAGAGATTATATGAGAGTCTTTGTGCCATGCAATAACTCTTCCTTCTGAGAAAGTAATTTTGTAACTTTTGTCTTCCAAGGCCGAAATAGATACAATGTTTCTCTTCATTTTGGGTATATATAGAACTTCCTCTAGTTTAAGCTACATATCCGAATCTAGTTTGAAGGTAGAAGTTCCAACTCCTCTCACATTATATCTAACATCATCTCCAACAACAACATGTAGATCTGTCTCTTTCTCAACAAAGTGTGTTAGATGATTTCTAATACCGATCATGTGCCTGGAGGCACCACTATCAATTAGCCAAGTATTATCATTGATAGGAACCATACCTGAGACTGCTGAGATGTTGATGTATTTATTTCTTTGAGATATTGTCTTCCTGGAACTGAGCTTGTTTGAACCATCAAGCTTGCTTCCCATCATGCATTTTCTCATCTTCGCAAACCCTTGTCAACTAGGCTAGAAAACCTAACGGTTAGGCTGGGCTAGCACTTTTATGTTTTGTTGGGATTATGTCTGCCAACAATAAGCCTTGAGAAATATGATAGCCCTGGTAAGTTGAAGAGATTCTTCAAGAAGTTGCAGAATTACAATTCTGAATTTTTCTATAGAATTTGGTGAAACACTTATAGACAAAAAATCAAAATGCCCAGAAATGCAATATGAGACTTGTTGGAGGTGCATTGGAGGAGGCCGTACACTTCTATGTGGTTTTTATCCCCAACATCCAAGTTTTGAGTGCTGAAAAATCTCAAAAAAGGAGGTCGTATGAAATTTCTGGAATCCCTAGGAGGGTTGTACAGTTTCTTCAGATGTGCGAGAGATGACTGGTAGAAGCTTGTAGCTTGTGCAATGGGTTCTTCAAGACCTATTCTATAATACCATGTTTATTTTTAAATAATATAGGTTAAGAATGGAGTTCATTTCAATTTGCATTTGTTTAACCATAAACAAGAATGTTGCAACAACCAATATCACAAGAAGAAACACCATGCAAAAGAAAACAAGAAGTATCCAGGGAAACCCTTCTCAACAAGGGAAGAAAACCCAGCCAAATCCTTCATTATATTCTTCAATAGAAATACCTTCACTACCAAGAAATACCTATCACACAATAGGGTGCTCAACCCCTAGAACTCTAGTGCCCAAGAGAGGTGCGCACTTTTTCCCAAAGAAGTGTACTCGCTGAAATTTCCAAAGTCACAAGAAACATATGATTTCATAATGGGGAATCTTCCCTTACTTATATTAGACTTTTCCTATCAACAAAAGTGTCTATTGGCTCAATAGGTCCGACCTCACTAAGTCACAATATAATAATTATTATTATTATTCTAATTAATATTAACGAGATTAATTATCTTTTACATTTATTATTAATCACTTTAAGGTGGGGCCAACCTGTACCCTTTACATAACAATTAGGGCTACAGGTAAGTCAGACTCTTGAACAATATATAGCAAAGGATATGATACACCCACCAGTTCTCATCCACTAGGGGCACATCCATAGTGATGCCATATATATGGTTCATTGCCTTACACAAAACAACCATAATTTCACACGTTCACCTATGCTTGTCCATAGGCACGTCCACTCTATTGATCTTCTTTCCCACTGCCTCATACAAGAGAACCATCTAGAGTCTTCTCGTCAACTCTATTTATCAGAGGAGGAAAATACATCATATTCATTTATGTTCACATGACGATGCACCCACCACTTTGGGATTTCACACGTTCACCTTGTGCTCAGCCACAGGAACATCTACCTCAACAGATTGCCTTTCCCACTAGATAATCATATGCAGTTCTTCTCAACCTGATGAATGGATGAGGTCATATCTACATTCCTAGATATGTCTCAGGAAGGAACCACATACCCTTCTTAGGGGCTTTCTCTTAGGTTTGTAAGCTAGGAGAAAGACTCACATAGCTGCAATGGTCCACACCTCATAGGTTTGTAAGCTGGAGAATGTCTCACATAGTTGCAATCATCAACATCATACTGGGAATATTTATGTCGGTAAATTAACTGAAGTTGTTAGGAGAGGGTAATTGTCTCAGAAATCGTTCATTATGGGGAAATTTGACAAGAATCATCCAACTAAGATTTTGCTTGGAACACTTTTAAAAATTCTCGTTAAAGACCGGTCCATTTAGAACTTGATATCCCAAGGAATAATTATATTTGTTTTTTTCAGGAGGAGCAATTTGCTGAGAATTGATTTGTTGTTTGCAATTGTTTACTTGTTGTTTCCATCATTTCCAGAGAGGTTAGCTGCTATGATTCATTTGTTATATTGTGATTACCTGTTCTTTTTCCATCCATTTGTCCAAGTGAGCAGCAAGGAGATTCGAAGAGGAGGGACAAGGCCAGTATCCTTATGTAACTTAGGTAGAGAATATCAAGAGAGAATACCATGAGGACACGAAGAAGAAACCTGTAGAGAGAAAGGTATGTGTGTTGCTTGTTTGTGAGAAGAGTTTCCTTGCCACCGGAGAACAGTTGAATCTCGAAAGATCCTGCCAAATGTTGGTTAATCGTCCTGGCTTGCATCAATGAAAATGTGTTATGTTGGGCAGAGGCTGTGATCAACAGGATTCCAGCAGCCCATATCAAGCCCATCCAGATTATCGACTTTATCTCCTCTACTTGGTGAACAATGCATAGTCACCAAGGGCTTGGGTACATTGTGTTATCTGGTTTGTCAGAATCCATTAGTATTTCTTCCACATCAAAGAAACTGCAACACCCGGAAAACCATTAGAGAAATAATTCATAGTTTCCTACTATTCATATTCAGGGGAAAAGGCATGTGACATGACATGACATGGAAGAAGAAATTTTTTGTCTGTACACCCTGTAGAAATTGGAAGGGGAATACTATTGTGAAAGGTTATATGTTGCCAGCATTCGTAGAAATAGAGATATGTTTCCCACGTGAAATAGATGTGTGCTATGAGGAGGATCTCGTAAATGCGCACGTGAAGGATAATTCATGCAGGAACTTATTGTGTGTGGAGCAACGAAGGAGTGACCTACATTTTCTGTGGTGATGAGCCCGTGTGGGAGGTAGAAAGAGAGGTTCACACATTATTCCATCAATTGTTTCATCGGGCCCGTAAATGTGTTCATTGAATACACAACCCATTGTTTATTGGCGTCATTGTTGTTGAAATTGTTGAATGAGTCATTTGTTGTAAGAGATTTGTTTCATCTTGTTGTCTGATAAATACATTGTTGCACAATAGATGGGCATTGGAAAATAGCTAAGGAAAATAATAGACTATCATTTCCCACATGGAGGAGTCATGACGTAAACCTTCCCTCGACGGCACGGTCACCTTCACCAGGACCTTCAACAACTCGGCCCGAAGAGTCGATGCTCTTCCAACTCCCCTCGGGAGCCTCTGTTGCCCACAGGATTCTCCTCGACGATCTCCATTTCGCGTATCGGGAGATCGGATCTCGCGATATCGCGAGTCTTGCAACACTCTCCTCATGCAATCAAACACCGAAACCCCGATCCCCAATGATCAACAGTCAATGTCTCGGAGTATCGCCGCTCGCGATGTCGAAGACTTTCCCTTCCAACTCCGAGTGCCGATGCGCGATGCCACGTGTTGTACTCCACACAATCTCCATGGGACCTGTCGCAATTCGGGACTTCACTATTCCTCCCTTCTTCACTCGACTTCGAAACCGCCGAAGTGCCGAGTCCCGACTCCTTGGAATCCCGTGCCACCTGTCCCTCCAACGATTGACGGCTCCGATTTAATCGGGGGATCGCAACTCGCGACTTCGACGTGCATGCAACTCTTGCACTCGCTAACCCCGCTATGCCGATATGCACTGGTAGGGAGTTCGTCCAGACACCTGCGAGTTAACCCTCTCTCAAATCCTCCACGTTCTGATGGTCTGCGGGATTTCGAAGATCTCTTCGACAGCTTCCAGTTATCGATTCTCTTCCTCCTGAAGAGTTCTGCGCTTCTCCACCTTCGGCCTATATGAACGTCACTGGGTCTGTTCCCACCATGGAGGGAAAGTGCTATCCCTCCTGAGCTTGTTCCTCTGACTCCTTCAGAGAACTTCGAGCACTTCTTCTGCGCTTCTCCTCCAACAACTTTCAAAGTGTTGAAGTCTCCCGGGTTCTGTACATCCGCAGCTACAGCAAACCCGTCCTTCCCTTCTCAGACTTGCTGCTGAGATTCTAGTTCGACCTGCACTCCACCTGCCCGGCTCGAACAACCCAATTCACTCTGGGCAAAAGAGAACAAAAGTTCGACTGCTTAACCCCCTCCACGCACTCTATGCAGAGGAATTCAACTGCACTCTATGCAGGAATATCCTGGCTTAAGCAAAGAAACAATTGAAACTCATTTACTTCATACCCTTAGGTTACGAACCTGATATGCAATCACATAAGCAGCATATAAAAGATAAGCATATAAAGAAGCAAGTATGCAACAAAATAACATCAACAGCACAAAGAACTCAAACACAGCCATGGAATTGAATCAAGAGCTTTCTTCTATTAATTCAATCTGTACATGGGGTTTCTTCACGAATTCTCTGCTCTGTTCTCTCTTGCTCTCTATGCTAATGCTGAATTTTAGAATAATCCAGAACTCTTCAATAATACAAAGGAGGGTGCCTATATTCTGTTTTCCCTCTCAAGAGTCAAAACTGTCTAATCTACAGTTAACTCCTACCTAACATCATTAAAACTAAATAAATGCTTCTTATCTTTAATATCATACAAGTGCGCCTAGCTTTGAATTCCTTCGTTCAAGTGGCGGCGCAACAATTCCAAGGTAACTCAAAATGCACGCGCTGGTGTTATCCAGCTGTATTCTTTCTCTTCGCGCGGCTCGCTTGTGGAAGTCGTAGATGCTCCTGCATCATACTCCTCGGCTCAAAAAGATTTCATGGGCTCCTGCCCATGAGCTCCTGTACAATATGCCCATGTTTCAAAATCACTGCTTCTGTCTCCCAGCTGGCATCCTCCACTGGGTGATCTTTCCATTTCACCAGGTATTCAAAATACTGCTTTCTCCTGGTCTTCTTCCCTGCTCGTTTATCCAGTATGCACTCCATCCTCGGTTTCTGTGCAACTGGTAGTTGTTTCTTCCACTGGACCCCTGGTTCCTCAGTTCCATTGCCTGCTTCTTCAGCCCTGTAGGGGTATAAATCCGAAATGTTGAAAATCGGAGATATCACGATGCCTTCCGGCAACTCAAGCTCATATGCATTTTGCCCGAATTTCCTCAGGATTTTACACGGCCCAATTTTCTTCATCTTGAGCTTGTTATACGTTCCTCTTGGGAACCTTTATTTTCTCAAGTGTGCCAGAACCATGTCCCCAACTTCAAACTGAAGTTGTCTTTTCCTCTGATTGGTTCTGCACTTATACTCTTGATTGGATTTTTGCAACCGCTGCTTCACCTACGTGTGAAGTTCTTTCATCGCCTCAGCGAACTCCTCATCTCTCGCGCTGCTAGTCTCAGCCTGTTCTGGCTCCCTGAGCTCAGACACTCCTCTTGGTTGTGTTCCATATAAAATTTGGAATGGGCTCTTACCTGTACTCTGATTCACAGAATCGTTGTACGCAAACTCTGCCTGTGGTAAGACCTGATCCCAACTGGTGTGATGCTCCGTCACCAGGCTTCTCAACAGATCTCCTAAGCTCCTGTTGACCACTTTGGTCTGCCCATCTGTCTGCGGATGGTAAGCAGAACTGAATGCCAAGTCATTCCCTAACTTCTTCCATAGCGTCCTCCAAAAATGACCTATGAACTTGGTATCCCGATCCGAGACTATGCTTCTCGGCAATCCATGCAATCGGACAATCTCTTTAAAGAACAAATTGGTGATGTGGGTTGCATCGCTAGTCTTATGACACGGAATGAAATGTGCCATCTTCGAAAACCTGTCCACCACCACAAAGATGGAATCAAATCCTCACTGAGTTCTCGGTAAACCCAACACAAAATCCATATTGATCGCCTCCC
This sequence comes from Picea sitchensis, assembly GCA_010110895.2. Classification (NCBI taxonomy): domain Eukaryota; kingdom Viridiplantae; phylum Streptophyta; class Pinopsida; order Pinales; family Pinaceae; genus Picea; species Picea sitchensis. The sequence goes on from SNQJ01S0030094.1 coordinate 157,540, forward strand.
ATGGCCTCCCAGGTATGGGCAACGGCTGATAGAACCATGTGTTCTACTTTCGGCCTTTTGCATGTTGACATATTCAGCACCTGTCAACAAATCGCTTAACAGCTGCACGCATGCCCGGCCAATAATACGATTCGCTCAGCTTGGTGAATGTTTTTTCATGTCCGAAATGACCTGCTAAGCCTCCATTGTGCTTCTCCTTCACTAAATTCTCTCTCATAGAGCAATCTGGAATGCACAATTGATTGCCTTTGAAAAACAATCCATCCTGGATCAGGTAGTCAATCCACGGACTCCTATCCCTGAGAA
>SNQJ01S0030095.1:5239-17831 GCA_010110895.2 Picea sitchensis
AAATAATTTAATTAACCACAATATCTATAAATAAATTAGCATCTTAAATAAACTAATAAAAATTTTTGGGATATTCGGATTATACAGAAATTATCACTCAAATCTACAAATCTAAAAAGCTTTAGTCTAAAACAATATCTTTTATAGTTACAAGTGAGATTGCCTCTAATCTAATCCTATCCTTATAAGTAATATAGAATTTTAATTCCATTCATTAATGTAAATTCATCCTACTTCTATTAAAATTGCATAAAGTTATCAAATATTTATAAATTCAAAATATATTACCAAAAAAATATTTAAAAGAAACTTTGGTTTCTCAAAACTTCTTGCATCATTTTCTTATTGTCTAAAATGAAATGAAAAGTGAAGTACACAAATATCACAAAATCCATCGAGAAGACATGTATAACAAGGTGATATATGTAAGATGAACTTGTGAGAAACAAGGGCACATTCAAGCATAGACATTCAAGAACTCTCAGAGCTTGACCTAATTATGGCATTTTCATTGAGTTTTTAGCTAATACATTTTCACATGGCATTTTCAATGAGGATTTCTGCATTGATACATTTTTATGCAATTTTTTCGTAAGGGGTGAGTGCAAGCTAATGATGGTCTCTCATGGTTGTTTAGTGGTAATGCAAACTTAAAAAAACTTAGATAGTAATGCCATTAATCAGAGTAAGTGATAAACGTTGTTGTTCATTACAACACATGTATTACTAGTAATCATAGTTTCCATATCTCTTATGTTACCATGTTGTTGCCCATTAAACCCAGTATCAGTATTGGTTATTACGTCTATTACACATAGTTATAACATGTATCACTCTAATGGGAATCATACTTCTCTGATTACTATTTGATCATACTAGCATGATGTATTGGTATAGTAATGAAACCCATCATAGTTAGACTAGCTTAAGCTTAGTATTGTAATCCTTATACACATAGCCTCGAACCTTTACTTATATTGTAAGCTTAGTCATATTTCTTATGGATTCCTCCTTATTACTATTGTAATGTGTATATACCCCGTGTGAGCTTAGTTATCATTCAACTTACATAAGCATTGGGCTTAGTACTAATCCAGTCAAGTTGCTTACTTGTACCCATAGCTCTTGTTATGATATTAGCTTTTTATGGAAATAGTGAAGTCAGTATTGGGCTTATAAGTAATAGAGAACCTATGTGTATTGAGACTAGCTAAGATGAAACGGGTTCCATATTATTGATATACTACCTATCGTAGTAAGTGTGTCGCTATCCCTTATTCCCTTTGCTCACCGGTCTATCTTACCCTTCTACTCAGGGTAGGTATGAGTGGTATAAGTAATCCCATTGAATGAATCTACTTGGTATAAGTAATCCCATTGAATGAATACAAGTGGTATCCTATCTGCCTAATTTGATCAGTACCATACTGAGATTGCAGGGTGACTACGGAAACATAAGCAATCGATAGTGTGGTTGCATCTCAAATAGAAGTATTCATATATTAGAGAAGCTCCTAGATGGTTCATAGGTTGTGAATAACTATGCCAAAAAATTGTATACTTGTAGAGAACCCGTTGTTCTATTGTGGTGTATTTTTTAGAAATTTATAATATTAATTTTATATTTTTTAAAAACTATCTAAGTCAATATATCCCTTAAATTACAAGGTCTTTTGTGCTAAGAGGGGTATGTATTCTATGTATGTAGTTTCATCAACAACTGAATTGTTTATCCTATAGAAAAAAAAAGTATTCACAACAATGGAGGTTTTTATCAATTTGTAGAACAAACCACTAGGTTTGTCATCCCAAACCTAAATCTGAGGCAACCAAGTGAGCTTACATGTTGTCAATCCCACCCAAAAAAAATTGAATTCAAAAGAACGTGCATGTGTTCTTAAGAATGTGCATGTGTTCTTAAGAGTGCACACGTGCTCTAGGAATGCACACACATTCCTAATAACATGCACACGCTATAGGAATGCACACACATTCCTAAGAGTAAGCACACGCTCTTATAAGCTATTTTTTCTTTTTCATTCCCCCCTCTCTCTCTCTCCCTATCTCCCCCCCTTCCTCTCACTCTCTTTCTACCCCCCCTTCTATGTCTCCCTCTCTGCTTCCCTTCCTCTCATCATCCCTATCTCTACACCCCCTCTCACACTCTCTCTCTACCCCTCCTCTTTGTCTTACTCTTTGCCCCTCTCACACACACTCTCCCCACCTCCTCCCTCTTTCTCCCTCCCCCAACTATCTCTCCTACATATACCCCTCTCTCTAGGCCCCTCTCTATATTCCTCTCTCTCCCTCTCACACTCTCTCTCTACTTCCCTTGTATTATGACTTACTCTCCCTCCCACACTCTCTCTCTCACACACACTTTTTATCCCCCTCTATGTATTGATCTTTCTCACCCCCACACTCTAACATACTCACTCTCTACCTCTCATCTTTGTCTTTCTCTCTCTCCCTCCCACACTATAACACTCACTCTCTACCTCCCCTCTTTGTTTTCCTTTCTCTCCCTCTCACATTCTCACACACAAGAAATTTTGGTACATTGCAAGGTAAGGCATGGTAAGGCAAGAAATGGCCTTGACCTAGACATGGAAAAGCATGTCAATACCAAGACCTAGACCTTTCCTTGTCATGCCTCACACTCTCACACCCACTCCCTCTCTATCTCCCCCCTCTTCGACTCTCTCCCTCTCTCTCTCCCCCTCCATCTATTGCTCTCCCTCCTCCCTCCCTATATTTCCCTTCCTCCCCCTCTCTCTCACTCTATCCCCCTCCTCCTCTCTCTTTAGCCCTCTCACCCTCCCTCTTCCCCTTTTTCCCTCCCCTCTCTCTCTCTCTCTCTCCTTGTTTTTAGTCTCACTCTTACTCTCACTCTCTTGTCCCCTCTTTCGCTCATTCTCATTCTACCTCCCTCTTTATTTCTATCCATCTCACTCTCGACCTCTCTTATGCTCTTCCTGGCTCTCTCCCTCCCTCCCCTTTTCTCACTCCTCCCTCTCTCTCTACCCTATCCCTTTATCTCTCCATCTCACTCTCAAGCTCTCTTATACTCTTGTTGGCTCTTTCCCTCACTCCCCTTATCCTCCTCTCCCCCCCACTCTCTCTCTCTCTCCTTGTTTTTAGTCTCACTCTTACTCTCACTCTCTTGTCCCCTCTTTCGCTCATTCTCATTCTACCTCCCTCTTTATTTCTATCCATCTCACTCTCGACCTCTCTTATGCTCTTCCTGGCTCTCTCCCTCCCTCCCCTTTTCTCACTCCTCCCTCTCTCTCTACCCTATCCCTTTATCTCTCCATCTCACTCTCAAGCTCTCTTATACTCTTGTTGGCTCTTTCCCTCACTCCCCTTATCCTCCTCTCCCCCCATCTCTTTCTTTCATGTACTCCTCTTTCCTCCTCACTATGTATTCCCATCAATTTCTCACTCACTATATCCTCCTCCCTCTCTTTCCTCTACTCTCCGCCCATTCCTCTTTTTATATGTCTCTACCCCTCATTTTCTCTATCTACCCCATTCCTCTCAAATTCGGTCTCAATCTCTCTCTACCCCCTCCTCTCTCTCTCTCTCTCTCTCTCTCTCTCTCTCTCATACATCTACCCCTCTCTCCCCCCAACTTTGTATCCCACTTCCTCTCTCTCCCCCACTATTCCTCCCTTTCTCTCTTTACCTATGTCTACCCCCCTTCCTCTCTCTCTCTCTCTCTCTCTCTACCCCCTCTCTTTTCTCCCTCTCCCTCACTCTCACACACTCAAACACTCCCTATCCAACCCCCTCTCTTTGTTTCTCTCTACCCCTCTCCCTCCCACCCACACTCCCTCCCACTATCTCTCCTATATATACCACCTCTTTCTCTCTCTCCTCGTTGTTAGTCTCACTCTCACACTCTCTTTTCCCTTCTTTCTCTCTCTCCTCATTGTTAGTCTCACTCTCACTCTCTCTTTTCCCCTCTTTCTCTCTCCCTCCCCTCCACTTTCTCTTTGCCCATAGTTCTACCTCCCTCTCTCTTTGTCCATCTCACTCTCAACCTCTCTTCTACTGTTGTTGGATCTCTCCATACTCTCCTTCTCTCCCCCCCCTCTCTCTTTTTATCCCTTTTGTCTCTCTCCATATCACTCTCGACCTCTCTTTTTCTCTACCCCCCTTCTCTCTTTACCTCTTGCATCAGACCCTCCTTTTCTCACCCATCGTATTCCCCTCCCTTTCTCTCCCCAACACTCCCCCATTGCTCTCTCTCTCTCTCTCAATGAAAGGTAATGCAAGGCAAGGAAATGCAATGCAATTCAATGCAAGGAATGACATGGAAAGTCAAGGCAAGACATGACATGGCAAGTCAAGGAAAGGCATCGCATGGAGATTCAAGGAAAGGAAATGCATGGAATGACAACGCAAGGCATGGATGATCTAGATTTATAAATGGAATGAAATGAAATACAAGTATATAACAAAGAAACACACAAAAATACAATAAAACGTGACTTCTATTAATAAAGAGAATATGATGAAACTGTAAAAATGCAGATTGAAACAAACTTGCTTAAATGGTGGAAACTTACCTATGAGAAGAGATGTGATGGATACGCTCATTCACAATAAGATGAGTACAATGAGGCTCCAAAGGAATTTTTAACATAAAACACAAATGAAAAAATCCTAAATATCCAAATGCCTAACCCTAGGAGATGAAATGCCAAAATCTTTGTGGGCCTCGATGGGGGTAGTTGATACGTCAACTTTCTGAGGGCATAATTTTTGCATACGATCTTTGTTTGGGGCGCTCGATACACCATTGGAAAGGTTTAGTTGAGGAGCGTGCATTCTATTAGGAATATATTTTTCCTTTGGCTCCCATCTAGGAGATGTTGAACCAAAAAAAATTGTTTGGGGCCTCGAAACAACCCCAAAAGTTTAGGACCTGAAAAACTATAAACAACTACCAAAATGGAAAATTATTCTTGGAGCCAATGGAATAGGTGGGTGGCCACAGATATCCACCTGGATTAGTACACCCCCATCAGGAATAAATGATCTCCATCAAATGGGGAAATGACTGTTGAACTTGGCCCAGGTGAGCCACTTGCCTTGGTGTAGAAGCTACCCTGCTTTGATAACCCAGTAAAGTTGGATCCGTTGTTGGGGAGTGCCATTAATCTGAGTGTCCCTGATATGGTCAATGACTACATGTTCCATGCATTCAGGGTTGATATTTTTCTATGTCAATTGCTCTATGATATCTCATGTGTCCAATAATGGTGGGAAGTATGGCCGAAGGAGGTCCACATTGAACATTGGGTGTAGGCCAAGGAAGGGGGGAATACTTAGCTCAAAATAATTGTCACCCATAGCCTTGGTGATGGTGTAAGGTCCATATCAAAGTGGATGAAGCTTCTGATGGGGACATGTAAAGCACTATTTATGAAAATTCAACCAGACCTTGTCTCCCACCTGAAACTTGTGTGGCACCCAGTGTTGAGCATGATACTAATTGTACTTAGAATTGGATTTATGTAAAATGTCATGGACATGTTGGTGGATGTGTTGAATCCATTAAATAAACTTTTTGGTTTTTTCAACCTCAGACTGAACATGGGAATATTCTGCATGTGTGATCGCAAAGGGTAGTGTGACATCAATGGGACCCAATGGTTGAAATCCCAGCCCCACCTGAAAGGGGTTGTGACTGATCAAGATATGGAGAGATCTATTGTGGTTTTGTTTAACATAGAGGAGAATCTCATCCCATGTGCATGGATGCTTGGAGTTGTACATGCAAAAGATATGAATGATCATCTGATTGATGACCTTTTTCTGGCCATCAGTTTGGGGGTGGAAGGAAGTGGATTTGGTGAGCTTGGTGTCCAAGAGTGACCAGAGGCTCGACCAAAATGTGTTGAGGAACCTATTATCCTGATATGAGATGATGGTATATGCTATCCCAAAATGCACCCACACCCACTCGAAGAAAATATTAGCAGTGGCCTCCACTGTGATACTCTTATTGCAGACTATCAGAATGGCCATGTTAGAAAATTGATCAACAACAACAAAAACACAACCATTTCCTTGCTTGGTTGAAGGAATGCCAAACATGTAGTCCATTGATATGGATTCCTAGGGCCTATCGGGAGTAGTGTTATAGTCCTAAAATTACCTACTCATGCGTACATGGCATTAGCCCTCTTGCATAATTTGTCAAATCACTACTGAGGAGATCTACTTAAAAAACCATTTTTTAGAGCATGTATGCTCCCTACACCACTACAACCCGTGTACATATGCGTGATGCATGCTATATATCTTGCGTACATATGATTGTTGCACAATACACAGCCCGCATATACTTCCAAAAGTTGCAAAAAATAAAAAGTTGTAAGGAATTCGATGGAATTCAGAGGCTATTGGAGGTTTCCCAACCAATTCACCTGCTATAGCCCGTTCCCCAATCGAATAACCATAATTTTGTCATATAAAAGGAGGTGTTGGGGTTTCATTTCACAATCAAGCATAATAACAGTGAAACTTTGCCCAATTTCACTTCCCTTCATTGCCCAAGCATTTTCTACCTTTTGTGAGTTACTGCCTCAGCACTCCCTCTTCAACGCCTTTTCTTCCATCCAATCCATTCCATTTCCTTGAGGTGATTAGTAGATTATGAGAAGAGGCTTACTGAAGGTGCATGTTGAGGAAAAGATATGAATTGATCTTACTCAAACATTTTCAGATTTTGCTTGGCTAAAGAAAAATAGATGGGAATGTCACCCTATGTTTATAGCCATAAAAAATAAAATCCTAACCCACAAGTATTGATTACAAGTGCTTAGGCTAGTTTTTTTTACAAATAAAAGTTTGATAGAAAATTTATTTTAATGTGATTTTCTGAATATAATAGTTGTTGAATTAAATGTAGAGACAAAAGTAAAGACACCAAAATGACAATCAAGACAGATGAGACATAAAAAAATCCTTTATTTCATTCCAATTCACCAAAGAGTCATTCTCTTTACCAAATTTCATGCAGAAACTTTGGACCAGAGTCAAACTTAGACATCCCCGATGGAACATACAAAAGGACCTTTGACAAAAAATAAAAAACTAAACTCTAAAAGTTGGATAAGCTTGCCATAGATTTTTTCCCACTCGACTCTACACAATAGCCTTTGTCAGTAATAAAAACCAATTCACAAACAAACAAGTCTACACATACTATCAAAGATAGATCAACACCTCTGAAAAACAAGTGTCTGACTGATGTAATTCAACCCTAAATCTTTTTGTCTACAATAAGACCCTGCTATCATAAAAAATAATTAGGCTTGTGATAAATTAAGGAATGAATGAAAACTGAACTATCTCAACATAAACCCAAAGAACAAACCTTAGTATGTTTATCATTCTATCCTCCTCTTGTTCCTCCCTTTCCTTTTTCCTTCAAGAAAATTAGAAATGGTTGAAGTAGTTGAACTACCTCATTAGTTAAGTTAACTAAAAGACTCAACCAACTTTTTAGTTAGGGGGGAAAGTAATAATCATAATAAGGGTTATAAATAAATAATAACTAGTAGGTGGGACCCCTTGTGACTCTCTTTATCTCTTAACAATCATAACATAACTAGATAATTAAGAAAAACACCCCTCCTTGTGACTCCCATCATCACATTAACATTTGACAATTTATCTCATTGATATTTGAAATTATTTTCAAAAAATGTATTAGTCACATATCCAATGAAAACATGTTGTCCAAAACTTCTGAAGTCAACTGTCATCAACAATAAATAACATAAAAACTCAAAAACCATATTTCTCACTTTGATATGCAATCTTTCCTTGATTGTTGTTGCCACCATTTGATTTCTCTGAAATTGTCTTTGGTTGCATTGAGCCTTTAGGCCTAATCTTATTGATCACATGAGAACAATCGTCCCTCAAATGCATTTGGGAAGACACAAATTTATTAGAGCCATTGGAGGGTGAGGAAGGAGCAGTAGTGGATTTTCCTTTGTCAAGGGCATGGTGGGCCTCGGTTTTCAACATTTTTCTAGCATGAGAGGACTAAATTGGTGAGTGTACATGTGCAACTTGGACAATCTGGTTAATAGGTGAGGGAGTAGGTAAGGACAAATTGGGCCAGCCACGATGTTGGGAGACTTTCGGGTGGACAATCTCTTGCCATCTGTCATTTTCGGGAACCTCGGGTTGCAATGAGACATGAGGGGGCACAAGAATACCAGGGGCTTGTGGACCTTGGAAAGGAATCCTTTCAGGCCTAGGTTGGACCACTCCTTGCCCAATCCAATTAAAAAATTCGGCCTGGAACAACTAACCTAATTATTGTGAGACAACGTCAAAGTGTATGGAGAATATTGGCCTTCTTGGGCCTTTGTTCCAATTACATCTCTCTCGATTGCCTTTTCCATGGATACCTCATATGAAAAAGCTCATTCCTGCATGCATGATCGATTAGTAAATATTCCTTTACAACCATACATGACAACTTCATAAAAATATGAAATAGACTTTAGCTTAGCAACATATCAGACTCATGCAATCCGATCCATATAAATTGTTTAACTATATTCAATGAGCAGGGGGTGAACAAAAGGTCCTGGGATATGTGAGGGGTTTGTATTGAGCAAAACATGATATAATGAGGGGGAAAAGAAACATGGTTACTGCTCAAAGACAACACACAATCAACTGTAATGAAAACCAAAGAAAATATCACTGTGATCCAACCAAGAAACGACAAATTCAAACTGTTGCAATACATAATTCTTCTTGATTGTAGTTAAATTTTAGAACAAGGAGTGAAAAATGAATGTGGGAAGGCGATGGGGTTGTAATTAGCGAAAAGTGAAATAATGGTAGGAAAAGAGAGCGAATATTGTTCATAAAATTAATTAAGTAATCCATAAAACCATTATGTAAAAGGAAATAACACCAACCAAATAATCATTGTAATCAAATGATCAAATACTGTGTAAAATATTCAATCGATTATGTACATTAACCTTCTCACTGTTTGTAATTAAATATTTAACACAGTGTCATCAAAACAAGACAGTATGCATTCCACAACAACCCATAGAAGAGCTTTGTTTCTTCTCATTTATCTATTTAATATCTTAAAACAATTCCCAAATGAATAAACAGTCACTTATTTCCACTTTGTTCAGCATCAAAATCAACCACCTTACATCAACACAGACATAAAAGCATGCCCGATTTTATCCCTCAAATCCATCTAACAATCAAATTATAATGGGACCATACTGCCACTGTACCTGTGCCTATCTCTGTTAAGATGTATGATATTCATTAAACATACATAATAGACAGTCAAACACAATGATCCATATTCTAATTGCAAACATATTGACTTTCCATTAAACACACAGACAACAATCACCATTACCATTCATACAACACTGTGGGGTACATAGACCACACAACAAAACGTGGGATCATTTCTGTGACTGACATGACTAACTATTTCGAGTCTGAACATCCACAATGTTGGGATATCAATCCAATATAATGCGGCAACAACAATATGCCCGATCTCGTCTCACAAACTAATATAAACAAAAACCATATTGTTTAAAAACTCGTGACCCTCTCTAAAGGCGCAATCAAAATAATACCCATAACATATCCATTGGATGGCCATGCCATGATTACCATGATTGAAATAGTCCCATTCGACAATTTAAACACCATTCACAACAATCATTAACTCAACTTATCATGTTGTAGGAACGCCACACCTACCCACGCATCATGCATGAAGCAATGTTGTGACTTAATCAATTAAAAATAGTGTTGGGTTGTCAATTCAATAATCACAATGTAAAAGAAAATGATTGTATATTCGATTTAACCAATCATCCAATTAACCATGTTGAGCTTATCCATTCGATTATAAGAACAAATGCAGTGACTAGATACCAAAACCAACACCACTGTCAACATAATCAATGGGGCAATCCAGTAATCAAACTATGTCGACAATACACCACCAATCCATAACAATCAACAGTATACCCGACAGGCCATAACAGTCCTCTCTATCAACACTCGGGCTTGAGAAATCATGGGTTTTCTCTGTGGACCAACACAGGGAGACTAGAGTTGACTCCTCTCACTGGTGAAAACCTCTAAGACCAATGGTGCACACACAGGATATACCACAATTGACTTCGCGGACATGGTGTCAATTCCTGTTATAAGAGAGACTATGAACAGAGGAGCAAGGCTCCAATTTGGCCTTGTAACAATAATTAGCACATGCAAGGTATAACCCTCATGGCTCTCCCAACCAACCAACTAACAACATTGAGATGAAACAGAGCCGAGAAGAAGCAATATAACCCACTACGCAACCCTTAGTAGCATGAAAAACCCATACCCAAGTGAAAAATGCACAGTGACACAAGGCGTTTCAAACCCAATAAACTCCATAACAACACATGACTGGGTATGGTGATAAGAAAACATGGAGATGGCCATCCAATTTGGATCTAATAAAAACCCTTCAACCAAAACCAATAAGAATGAAAGAGGGCATTCATGGATTCTAACACTCATAATGATCAATAACACTGTGACTTCAAACATTATTGCAATGAAAACCACACCAACGATTTATTCCAGAAAATTATCACAAATCTACACAGTTGCTAGACTTAAAGAAAGCATAGACCCATACATTCCTATCTAATATCTATTTCATAACTAGAGAAAATTCATGGATGGAAAAAAGGCATACCTGTAACCAAAAGCACCTTAAAATGCGAGTTGGATGAGCGGTTCTTCCTCTGCTTGAAAGTCGGAGCCTAACCATAGCAAACACAGTTGAAAAATAGCCCAACTAGGGTGGCGGCTAGTGGAAGGAGTAAGGGTGACGTGCAGTAAATGCATGTCGCCTCCATCCTCCAGTCATTCAATTCCTTAGTACACGCCAGCGCATTAATCCATTAACCATTCAATTAAACCATGCATTGGAATTAGCATCTATCACTTGTCAAATGCGTCACCCACATCATATCTTACCATTTCCAACTATATGATAATGCATATTAACCATGTCTTTGTATAATTCAATAAATCATATAGCTATTAAATTGTTAGCTAGGATTATCAACGATCATTTCAATTTCAATGCATATAGAGTAGTATATTAGCATAGTCTAGTTCTTTCCTTTTGCATTTTGTTACATTGCTTTTATTTCTTTCCCACTTCTCTTATATAGTATTACTAACATGTCTCTTGTGTAGGTGTCCCAGTAATGGACCCAAGAACATATAGCAATGATAACAATGGATAGCATAGGCCGTCGTAACATAAAATTTGAGCCTAGAGCAACAGAAAAAACACATAGCATGCCTTATTCATCATTCAATTTTCGCAATTAGAACCAACACATAGTAGGCCTTATCCATCACCAATAAAACCAAGATTTTATCAACCATGTAAGCAATGTCGAACAGTAGCATAAACATGAAATAAGAACCAAATCTGATCTCCCAATCTACAAGGGGGTCCCACCTACTGGTATTATTTATCTTGTTAGCTTATAATAATAGGATTTAGCAATACTTTGTGGGAAAAACCTCGTTGCAATTTTAATCGTCAACAGTGCAATTGGAGCATTGTAAAGAGGAATTAGGACCAGGTTTGCGGAACAGTGGTTGAAAAGGATTGTAAGTTTCAGTCTTTGTTTGATGAATAAAACAATCTCTTTCCCCTGTCCCAAATGATGATGTTTTGTCTCTTTTCTTTGATTTATACATATCATTTGATATCTAACCCTAATTCATAAATAGAAATAGCATGCTTGTATCCTTGTTTTCCTAGTCTTGGATGCAGGTCATCTTTGGGAGAAGACTTGTAGTCTTTGGAGCTACAAAGCTTGAGGACATTATCACCAGACATTGAATAAAAGGTATTGTTACCAATCTGCCTATTCTAGTGCTTTCTGTTCATTTATTTTGGTATGTTTGGGGTAGTGTAGAAACTAGGTTGACTTTTAAGTGGTCATTTTCTATGTCTATATTCTAAACCCCGATATAGTTATAGAGGGATTTTCCCACTAGAGAGTAGGCAGAGGGGTGTACAAGCCTTGCTTATTAGTGGATGGTTTAGAAATGGAGCATGTAGTGTAGGACTTGATATACTTCTTGACATCTTGTCAAAGTTTAGGCCTGTTATCCCCGATATCTAGGGATAACTAGGAGATCATGTCTCAAGGCCCACATGGTCCTAGACATGGAGTACCGAGAGCAGAGATCGACTTGAGCATGGCCCTAGAGAGCCCATCTTTCTTCTTCAACCAGACTTGCCCTGTCAGCAGTATCAGCCCCCATCACTACCGGCTTGGGCTTGCATCGGAGAGGACTCTTGCTCCATGAGGTAATTGGTCCAAAATATCATGGTATGTGTCATATTTGATCATTATAACCCTCTTATATATGCATTAGGTTCCTTTCATTTCAGATGATTGCTTGGATCTTACACTAATCCACTTGACCACTGTTGGGGTGATTGATGGGGTAGCTTAGCAAGCTGGTATTCATG
>SNQJ01S0030095.1:17841-55481 GCA_010110895.2 Picea sitchensis
AGTTTTAGACGATTCTTGGTATTAAAGCTCTGTACAATAAACCAATAATGCAGGTCGTTGAGGTGATTGGTGGTCGGAGGCGGCCATTCATGTCATGCAATGTAACGGCTTAATTGTATAGCATATTAAGAATGGAAATGGATGAAAAGAAATTGAGCATGAATTTAATGAAACCCTAATTTTTTGTTATAAATATTTGTAATTAATTAATTATATAAATAATTATGATATTTTTTAAATAATTAAAAATTAAACTTAAATGTGTATCAAGCTCAACATATTTAAGAAAATGAAAATCTTTCAAGCTCAATACAAAGTAAAGTCATTGAAAGACTTTGGATTCATTTAAATGTGAACGAGTGACTTAAAATCCGTTTAATTTATAAAACTAACTTTGGAAACACAAAAATATCTTGCCCAAAGATATACTAGACCTTGTGTTGGACATATTGGGAACGACATAGAGAATATTACGAACAAGGAAGGGTGGAGGAGTTCATAGAAAAGATGGAACAAAATATTGAAATCCATTTTTTTTAAGGAAAAAAAACTTATTAGAAAATATAAAAAGTTTACAATAGCTCTTACAAATTAGCATAGTCACTCAAAACCGTGGTTGATGAACGTCACAGAAAATGAAATGCACAGCCAAAAAATGAAACGCACAACCAGAAAATGAGTGTCTACATCCAACACAACCAGCCTGCTAAATCCAAAGTTTAATCATTTAAACGTGGCAATCATATAGTGCTACAATAATTTCTTAATATGATTAGGTAAATGTTAAAAGGTAAACAGGTTAACAGATGCATTCAAAAATACAAGGAAGTTATGAAGAGGAAATCACATTCATTGATTTGGGAGGACGACTAAGAATATGCCAGCATCTTCAATTGTTAGCCATCAGATTAAAATTTTAGATTAAAAGGTGATTAATTGTGCTCATTGTCAATAGGTGTACGTCTTTCGGCGTAATAAAACTGCCACCATGCTCAAACTTTCCTATCCTTTTGTTCAAAAATTATTAAATCTCTGCTCTTATTACAAATTTATATATTCAACAAACTTGCATAATTTGTTTGTCACATTTATCCTCATAAAATACAGACCCATATCAAAAAGCAAAAAATGCTTTTTTAATATCATTCCTTGAAGTTATCTAACTTCTAATCTTTCATAATTTTGAGTGACCTTCATTTCCCATTGCAAAAAATATACTATCCTCATCTAGGAGAAGAGCTTCTTTCAACAACATATCAACTTCCTTGTTATATGCCCTGTAAATATGATGAGCTTTTAGTATTGTAAATCTCCCTCTTAGCACTCGAATTCTTCTCATCCAAGGTTGAAGAGAGGTCACCTGAAGATTGTTAACATTAATAAATTAGTCTATGATAATCCTTGAATCACCTACCAACTGTAACCTATCTATCTTTTTATAGTAAACAAAAAAGAGAATACACCACAGAGCAAGTAGTTCACCCTTTGTATTAGTACCATTACCACAATTCATCTTCAATCTATAAGTGCCTAAAACTAGACATTTTATAACTGCTCCAGCCCCACATTTTGTTCCTCTATCTTGTGATTCTCCATCAAAAAACCCCACTGTCATATCCCAATCAAAAAGAGGTGGTCTATCAATTCTACAACCCTTAGCAACTAAGAAGACTTTTGTTTCTCCCATGTCCTGAAGAATGTTGTTGCAGACTTTGACCCTATTAGGAAGTCGATCTTCAAATATTACCAGATTCCTATGTTTCCAGATTTCCTAGCATATATAACTTGGCAATTCTTTAATAGTATCCTTCTTCTTTAACGAGTTATGAAAACATTCTGCAACCTGTCCTCCTTCCCAAATACCTTTGAATTTTAGTTGCTTTTGTATATTGAACCAAATATCTTTGGAAAATTTGCATTCAACAAATAGATGTTTCACATTTTCCTCCTTGTTACCACAAAGAACACATTTACTAGGCCCAACAATGCCTCTCTTCACCAGATTCTCCCAAGTAAGTATTTTCTGTTCAAGCATTAACCAAGTAAATAATTTGACTTTTAAAGGAAGCTGCCATTGCCAGAGATCAAAATACCATAAATTTGTATCTACCACCTCCTCCTCCAATAATTGAACTTCATATGCCTGTTTTGCATTAACTTGTCCCCTCTTAGTATCCCAGGTCTACAATAAAGTATCTTTTTCAACATTTAAATTAAATCCCGAGCCTACTAATCCCTTGACAAAGTTATTACATTCCTCTTGTTGTTCCCCTTCCAATCCTAGTAACTCAGCCTTTTTCCACTTTGTATGTCTCGAATCCTCCATATCCACATTCCTTGCTTGAGCTAGAAAATCAATACCTTTTATCTTCAACGACTGTATAAGATTCCTTGACAATTTATAGTATCTGTGTGCCCCAACCATTGGATCTGTCCCAATTATGATATCTCTCCCATTGCTAGGTTTCCAAGCCAACCAATATGTCACTGTATTTAAGGAGGAGGTGAGTGCTCTCCAAGTGTTTAATATTCCAGACCAATTTTTCCTTCCTTCTCTTAACCACTCAGTCACTGATTTCATTCTGGGATATTTTATAAGTATTACCTCATGCCATAGTCCATGCACCATTAGAAACCTCCACAAACGTTTTGTTGCTAAGGCTTTCCCAAAGAAAAAGATGTTTTTGATACCCCAGCCACCCACCTTCTTTGGTTTAGCTATCTTTCTCCAACTAATCAGATGTACCCCTTCTTTTATGATTCAGATTTAGGAGAGGAACATATTGATTAACAAACTGAATACAATAAACATAGATATATGGAGAATAACACAAATATTTAGTGAACAATATCTTTTATTAAATAATGAAATAGGTTGAAACTGTATATCTGCAGAACTGAAAACTTGCTTGAATGATGGTAGTTATCTCTGAGAAGAGATGTGGCTGCTACGTTCATCCGTCTGAGTAGAAATGGATTACAATGAGGCTCCATAGGCCTTTTTGATATTACTCATGAATGTCAAAAGATTAGACATCCAAAAACCTAACCCTAGAAGGTGAAACGCCAAAAGTCAAGTGGGCCCTATGGGTAAGTTGGTGTAATTTGGTACCTCAACTATCTAGGGACGTAACTTTTGCATACAACCTCCATCTTAGGCGTGTGATAGCCCGCTGGAAAGGTATTTCATAGAAATACACATTTCGTCATCAAACTTTGTCTCTGTCTATAGTTTGGCTACGGCGAGCCAAAAAAACAACATTTAGGGACCCAAAACGGCCTCAGAAGTACAACAAGATGTGTTGACATGAAAACATTCAAAATAAACTAGTTGGATTAGGCGAGAGGCCACCCATATCCACCTAGAGGATGTGTGGGGATTCAAACAGCTCAAGAAGTGTAGAACCCGCAATTACAAAGTAGTACAGAAGAACGTGTTGAACAAAAATAGACACGAGGAGCCAGTTGGAATAGGTGGGTGGCCACCAATATTCACCTAGATCAATCCTCCCCCCTTAGGAAGAAATGGTCTCCATTGCATTGATTTCCCCCATTGGGTGAGGAAACTTCTATTGGATTTGGCCCTGGGTGAGCCACTTTCCTTGGTGTAGGAGTTGCCCTGCCTTGACAACCCAATAAAGTTGGATCCGCTGCTGGCAAGTGCCCTTGACCTGTGTGTCCACTATATGATTAGTGGATGCTTGTTCCATGCAGTCAGGGTTGAGCTTTGTTGGTGTCAGTTGTTTTGCAGTCTCAAAAGTGTCTAATAATGGTGGAAAATATGGTTGAAGGAGGTCCACATTGAATACTAGATGTAGACCAAGGAAGGGTGGAGTGTTGAGCTCAAAAATATTGCTACCCATAGCTTTGGTGATAGTGTAAGGCCCATAACGAAGTGGGAGAAGATTCCGATGGGGACCGGTGAGATGCTCCTTCTACAGATGTAACCAGACTTTGTCACCAACCTGAAACTGGTGTGGTACCCTATGTTGATCATGGTGTTTCTTGTACTTAGCATTGGATTTCTGCAAAATCTTCTGGACCTGTTAGTGGATGTGTTGAATCCACTTAATGAATCTAGTGTCTTTGTCAATTGCAGACTGTTAGGGACCTAACCCCTCACATAGGTAGAATAATATATTTCCATGTAATAAAGGTCAATATTAATAAGGTCTAGCAATAAAGAAGAATAAGTCCAATGTAATAAGACCTAGTAGAAGCTTCCACTTCTAGAAGGATCTTCCTCTAGATGTTTCTTTTGATAGACATATTTAGTATAAATAGGAGTCGAGGGTATGAGAACTTTTTTCTTGGATATTATTGTAAAATAGCTCTACTCTGCTGGAGGTTTCCCCCTCGAAGAGGCAAGTGAACATTGCTCTCGGTAATCAAAGTGTTATTTCTGGTGTTATTTTTTTATCATTTTGGTATTATCGTGGTGTTGTTCTGGTTATATTGTTGTTCATATGCCATTTCTAGCTATTTATTTATGTTTTGCATACTTTTTATATATGGAATATTACAAGTGGTATCAAAGCACCTTCCTCAACAAAAAATTATGGGTTAAAATATTTCTGGGTAGAGACGTATTCCGACGTCTTTAAGCTACAAAGATATGTCGTTACGTGCATAAACCCGTGGTCGGGGATTCATACACGCAGAAAATACAAGTGGTACTTAAGCGCACATCTGTTGGCCACCCTTGTAACCCCTGTTGGTACCCCTTCGAGTGGTATTTTATCAGACACCATCTATATACAGATCGTCCTAGATCTCTTGAAGCCCTCTGTAGATAAACTGATCAGCCGCCTGATTGATATAGTGCCATCGAGAACAACACTAGTAGCTGGGTAGTCAGGTAGTACAGCTAAGGGTACAGTCTAGCCTCCTTAGTTGGTTCCCTGAGATATTGGGTCGAGTACTACTATTGGACCCCGCACGTATATCAGAGAGATATATCAAGGGAAAACCCTTGTCTGTAGAACCCTTGAATACCTAACCCTGGGGACAGAAACAGAAACAGAACATACAATATTTATTGCGGCGCAACTGTGTCTCCTACATTTGAGTTATGAAATTACTACACATTTATTCCTGTTAATCATTTGGACATTTCATCACTGTAGTATTCTTCATATCGGAGTATAACTCCGCAGGAGTAAAAAAAAAAAAGTCTAGATTCTGTTGGCACCATTATTTGATACCTATTTCGTTGGATTTCTCTCTTCGTCCTTATCGCATTCATACCTATCATTTTTCAGCAATGTTTTTTTTGTGGACCCAACCCCCTTCCAACACCCTTATTTGGGCTTTACCTCATTGGATTTAGCTCGTTTCCCTGATTGTTGTGATACACTTTGTTGGAACACATACAATTCTGAACTTTTGAGCCTTATGCTTTTCACCTCATGAAAATATAATTCTACCCAAAAAAAATGGAAAATTGGTAAACGGAATTTTAATTTTAAATCAAATTCATTTGTTGGTTGGTTAATAATAAGGAGTGCATGATATCCGTTGTTGATGAGTTTTTCCATTTGATCGAACGATCCTAATACCTTCGGAGTTTTGAAGCCACCTGAATTTTAAAGAGGTAAATCTCTAATGGTCGCTTCAGATGTTTCAATAAGTCTTAACAATAAAAACTCTGAAACTTTGAAACCCAAAGGTGTCTTCTCACAACTTTTCCTAAACCTTTTTAAAGGCACAAGTTGTAGGACACGTGTACCTTTTGAGTCTTTCCAGAGTTGACACGTGGCACCTGTTTTTGATAATTTCATTGGAGGATTCACATGATGCCAAGTAACATGTGGCACCTCCCTTTTCTCAACATATCAGAATGACCTAGTCTATGAAACGTCACTACGAGAGATGATCCTTCGGGAATTTAACAAAGAATAAATTCACAAATCACCGAAATATCAAAATGTCTAAGTATTAAACATTAAATAATTAATTTAATCATGATCAAAAGATAATTAATGACTTCGTAGTTCGGATTTCAGACGTTTCCCCTGAATTGTATTCTAAAATTTCCGAAGTCTGAACTTATGAAATACTTCAAGTTAAATGCAGTTAATTAGGACTTAAAATCAATTACTAGATAATTAATTTCTTCGCAATTTCGGGTTTCAGGAAGCTTCTCTCGAGATACATTAAAATTTCTCGAAGTCTAAACTCCCAAAACACTTGAAGTTAATGCACCATCTTAAACATGATTAATTAAAGTTTTACATATGATTATTTAGAGATTAATCTTTTCGCGGATTCGGGATTCGAGAGGTTCCCACTCTGTCACATCTAAAACTCCTGAACGCGAACCGTCAAAATGTTGATGGAATTTATGACTAATTAAGGATAATGATTCAAACGCAGATTACAGATTTCTAGGTAGACTTTGCCATTAATGTTAATAATTTTTCCGTCAGTGAAGTTATATGAAAATCAATGAATATGGTTTGAATAAAATCACTTCAATTTGAATTCATTTTCACCTCTCGCAAATTAGTAGTTCTGTCTATTTGAAAGACTCACAGATTTTCTCTGCAACAGGTAAGCTCAGTCTGTTCTCTTAGAAATTATGGCACCACGGAAAATGATGAAGAAGCCTGATACGATAGGCGAGGATTCAAACCCAAATGTGGATGTTTTTTAGGACACAACGCCACAATCCACGGACACTGTTAAAACTTGGACACAGGTTTTTGATATTCTGGAACGTGAAATCATAAATTGTCTAGAGGACTTCGCCGAAGAAGAGGATGACACTTATGCAGCCAAAATTAGACACATAGCATAGTTAGAGATACACAAGATAACTGCAAGGCCGAGACTCATGCCTTATAAAAACATGATAAGCTAGGCCTTAGAACATGTTGACATCTAGACCAGGAGCATCGTCAACCATCATAAGGTTTTCGTCGGCTCTTTCCGACCGGAACATCTGCAAGTAATGTATAAACTATCCCCTAATCCTAGATATACATACAATGTTGCATTCATTCTGGAGTTCAAGCAAAAGGAGTGTGTCCAGTACGCCAGGAATTGTCACGATGTAATCAAGTCTTGGTGGGGCACCCGGAGAGATTCAAAACTAACGCTCATGGTATATATGCCACAACATCTTTGGATGCTCATATGGTGTATGTAGCCATGATGCTATGTTGATTGTTCGAGAAGAAGAGCCCTATGCATTTCTCGGTGGAATGGGTATCCATCATGCACGAGGTAGAAGAGGGTTTCACTTTCAATTGGGCCAAAACGTCGTTTGATAACTTGGCCAAAGGTATTTCTGAATATAAAACAACAAATTAAAAAGGACATCCTTCCCCCTTTTACATGTCGGCATATATCATGGACGCCATCTCGTTCATGACACCTTTTCCATTGATGAATTGGAGTTGGACTCCAGCCAGTGTCGAGCCCATTCATTTCTACCATTCCAAGCTATGGGAAGAGAAAGCCAAGGATTTATGTTATGAAATCTTTCACAATGTTGTGGTTCCTGTTCATATATCCCTGTATGGTCACCCACCTCCTCGGATTTCAAACAAGATTATGGGAAACCTAGGTAAGCTAGCAGATTGGTTTATTGACGAGAACTTCTCCTACATTAGAGTTTTTGGGTGCTCAGTTCCTCCTCATGGTATCCCATGATATTTACCCGACTGGATGGTATGCAGAGAAGTGGCATACCAAACCTTGACAGGAGGCATTAGCAAGGAGTTGAAGGCAGCTCAGAAAAAGGTTTGGCCGACTTTCCCTATTCAAGTTGGCATGTTTTCATTATTGGATTTCGGTCATTCCAAAGTTGAAGCTGTGGCCCTTGAGGATGTCAAATTAGTTGACATCGGTTTCAAGAGACATGATCCATGTAATATTGTGGAAAACCACCTAGCCTAGTTCAACATGAAAAGATATATGCACGAAAACTCCCCATATGATGAAATATCCAGGGGATTTAGATCTTATGAGGAGGTTTAGGACAGATTCCAAACCCTTCCCCCAGATCAACAAGATGGTTTTATCAGTTTTCAAAAGCACGGGAGAAATAGTCTACCAAAGGTACTACAAGGAGAGCAAATAGCCACTCCCCCTTCTCAGGAAGCCAAGCCTATAGGTTCTAAATCGAGTCACTCTGGTAAGCATAAAGTTGAGGAAACCTTGAAGAGCTCAAAGGTATTGACACAAAAATTAGAAGCATCATTTTTCAGGCCAGCTAAGCCCCCCAGGAAAAATCTCAACTCAAATATTTCCTAAAGCAGGGACAAAATGCGCCTCCTTCGTCACCAACTACCCCTACTGGAACCTCAAATACAACAGAACAACAACACTCTACAATTATTTCTACTTCCATTACATCATTGCCACCTTTGCAATCCAACTTCGGAAATCCTAATTCCGAAATTGTTTTTGAAGATGATCTTACCCCCATCTCCCCCGAAGAGATGCCTCCTTCGGATTTTTTCTTTAGTATAAAACAGAAGGCCATCGTGAAAAGGGAATCACACCAGAAATATGGAGTGATAACTAAAAGGCAAAGAATGGTGTATGACAAAAACGATCTTGATGATCGAGAATTCGTAAAAGAAGTTGCAGGTTCATTAGGTTCTTTTGCCACTGCCAATCAATGGTCTGTGGAAAATTTGGATGAACAACTGTGACATAAGTGCCTATTGGTAGAGCACTTGCAAATTCAAATACATTCCATGGAACAGACTATCAGGAATAGGATGAGTCAAGACTTTGAGCAAATAAGAGCTCATGATCAACAACAAATCCAATAGCTTCAGGCCAACCTTGAGGAGCTCCATCAGAGTTCACAAACCAACCGAGGATTGGTCACTCAACATGATGAATTGATAGAACAATTGCAAGCTATATTGGACCTAACCAAAGGTACCTTGATAGATATCTCAGCCTTCCAAACTCAAGCATTGGAAATCAATGAGAAGCTGGAAATTGCCCAACATGACATTTTTCTGAAGGTAGATGTCATCCAAAAGTGCTACTAGGAAATATACCTTTCTTTGAAGGAAATCTATGTCAAGGAAAGAGAATCTCGTCATCCCGAGATAGGTTTCAAGAAGCCATCATGTTGGTGAATAAATATTATGTCCCTGGTTTTCCTCTGCTCTCTCCTTCTGAACAATTACGAGGTGATATGTCCCTAAAGGTTTGGGAAACAAATTTGGGAGAGAGAAAAATATTAGACATGGAGGTAAAGGACGCTTGCCTGGAAGCGTTGTCATCATTAGAAAAGAGGCTAATTGATTTTGAGGGAAGTAATATATCATAAGCCTTGGGAAAATTGATATTGAAATGAACCAACAAAATTCCAGAAAGAGCAAAGAAGAAACTCTAACAACCATTCATGAAATGAGCCAAATTGATCTTCTTAAGATAAATAAATGGCTAGTGAATCCATGCTCACAGTTTCAGGCCACAACTCAAGAAGTGAAAAGGATCCAAGAAAAGATGCCTCAGGTAGAAAGGAAATTATTCACTTTCGAGGTAAATGAAACAATTGAGCCTTCGAGGTTCATGGTGGAATTATTGGATAGATGCAACCAATTTATTGAACATGGAAAAGAAAACATAGTTGGGAGAAAGCAAGAAAACATGCACAATTCCATTTCCTTTTTCCCTCCCTATATTTCAACTTCATACAACCACTTATCACATTCACTCGCATTATAATTTCCACTTATCCCTAATTCATGATCATACATTGGTTCCATTATCATTTTTTTCACAAACAAATACTTTTTCCTGTTCCCGTTATACAATCCTTGACAATCCATGCAGTGCTACTCATTCTATTATCCTTCCTCCTTGATCTCAATTGTGATTCATTGCATTGTTGGACATATTTGGAGGGACAGATGGAAACAAAACTAAAATGACCAAGAAAATATGCCGAATTATTAAGGTGGCATGTACGATATCTGTGTTCAGCCTAAAGGATTAAGGAAAATAGGCGTTTCTTCCAGCAAATGAAGAGACAAAGGAGAACGCTAGCGAAGCTCATCAAAGTTTTACACCCTGGCGTCTTATTCAGATATATTCTATTTTAATTAAATATTGTAAGAAGTCCAACCATTTTGAGTTGTGATAGACTTTGTATAAGTACATAGATTCAAGATCTATTGAGGGATGCATCTTGCCGGATGTAATAGAGAGAACTCTCATTTTTTAGTATTAATACAAGTGCAGACAGATATTCTAATTTTCATTTAGTTTGAGTTATTTGTTTCTTATGTATTTCCACATCTCCAAATTTATTATGTAATTCCTTGATAAGCGATTGATTGCAATTTAGTATTACAACTATTGTAATCACATTATATCAAAAATTCATTAGGTAAGCAATTTTTCCTCTATATTTACTGTAAGTAAAACAAGACCTGCAAGCTATGTGAATTAATTTATTGCATATCCTATTCAAGGGTGCGCTCTCTGCTTTTCTTCTACTGCAAACAGGGTGAGACTCGTCTGCAATTGAAGCCTAGATTAGTTTAACAGTTTTGTAAATTTATTTCATACCGTTTTGTAATATCCCTAGGCCGAACCCAATTGTAATGTAAATGAAAATGTACTTAAGTTGGTGAGCTGTTTGATATCAATTTTGTATGCACCTTTCATGGCATAGTGTGCACATGTACTGCATAGTAAAATGAGGAAGTGTGCACATTCCAAGATACCGCTCGCAACAACTTAAGTGCGCGTGATTTTGAGGCCAGGGAGCCTTTGTGTATATGCTCTGTTTTATAGGATGGTGAGCCAGTTTTGTGATTATTAGGCTGGAGAGTCTATATGTTAAAGGCTAGTGTGCCTACTTTTGTATATGTCTCATCATTAATATAAAAGACATCACTACGCGCAGACCGACCACGATAAAAGAGTATGGGGGACTAAATTCCACTAGTTAGGGAAAAGGTGGGGGATAAAAGTTAAGGAAAATGGCTAATCTAGGGAGCTTAAGATAAAAATGAATATTATATTAATATTTCTTAAATATAAAGTATGGATAATTATTTTATCCTAAGTTCCAAAGTTGGGGACAAGTGGGCCAAAGCAGCTCCCAACATGAAAAGTGTCAATTTGGGGACATGCATACATATTGGTTGGACTTAGTTCATTTCCCATCATTCTTTCCATCATCCCCCCCCCATCATTGAGTCATTTAGTCAATCATCCATGGGCATTCACACACTCATTGAGCTATCCTTCGTACCTTCATGCCATTATACCTGAACCTGTATCTAGAGCCATACTTGTTGTGTAGTTGGTTAGCTTGGGAGAGGGATTGAAGAAGTGAGTTGTCAGGCCTGCAAGAAATTTCTCTCTGGATGAGAGAATTGCTAGGAATTGATTTCTTGAAGGTTCTAAAATGCAACTATAGGGCTCTGAGACTTCCTATCCGACCTATTGCTGAATCCCGAAAAGGAAGTGGGGCATCCGAAGGACTATTGAGCAGATATGGGGCACACTTCCTGGGGTGGGACAACCATGTGGGGAATGAGGGATTGTAGGTTGTTAATTTGAGTGGGCACCTGTGATAGAGTCTTTCTTTTTGTCTATGAACCATTAGCATGGTTAGGAATCCATTTACCTAGGTGGAGTTTAGTACCAGCTTGGGGGTGACCCACTGTTGAGAGTGATGAACAGTGTGGTCTAAGACTGGGAGGTTTGTGGAAGGTCTGCATGCATTTGGTGATATTCTTACCAAGATAAGTGTCAACTGTGTGATAAATTTACATGCTGCATTATTATTTACGTGTTTATTTTGTGGGTTTATCCTATGTGTGGTTATAAATATCTTTATAGTTATGGGTATTTCATGTATATGCTACATGTATACATTTACTGTTATTTCAGCATGAATTTGTGCAATTGCATTTAATGCATTTGTCTGTTTACATTTTATACATAAAGTTCTGCAATAGAAATGTGTGTATATGTTTTAATTGCATGTAGTTCAAAAAATTTATGTGGCATAACTTAGTTGGATGTTGGGTATGTTACAATATGTTCTGCAGAGAGAACAAAAGCATTCTCTGGAGTAGCATGGCCCATCATGGGTGGCAGGGGATGTTACAATATGGTATCAAAGCTTCAATTTTCAACATTGAGCCTAGATGGGTTGAGTAAGTTGGGTTGAGGCGAAATTTTACATAGGATTGATTTCGAACTGGCCAAATCTCAAGTTTTAGAGAGTCCATTGTAAAAAGTAACAACAATTGGGAGGAATTGGGAAAATCCCCAATTTTTATTGTTAAATTCATGGGAAAATTGAGAAACTCGGCCATGTGGTGAGATATTATTGATTTAATATTTGTTCTAGAAAATTCAGACCTAGAATTGGTCGAATTTAAAGTTACAGTGAAGCCATGACATATGGAGCGAAATTAGTTGATTAAAATTCTCAATTTGTGAATTGAATTTGGGAAAAAATCGTTCTAGAAATGTCAACCCACAATTATTTGTTGTTACAAAAGTTGAATTAGTGTTATCGGGGTGAAATTGAACAAATTTCATAGTTGCAGAATGTCTATGGTAAAAATTGAGGAAAAGTTAAGCACAAGCTCCAATTTCTACAGCAAAATTCACGAGGAATTGATGCGCATAAAAATGAATGTGCGTAGGTGGGCGCACTAAAACTGCATGATGCGTAGTAAAAATCTTGTGATATGTAAATTTTGGTACCGCACGGAAAAATGTTGGCGTGTTGGCGTGCGCGCTAAATTTTGGCACCACGCAGAAAAAGGTTGGTGTGCTGGTGTGCACACTAAATTTTAGCACCGTGCGGAAAAAGGTTGGTGTGTGGTTGCACGCACTAAATTTTGGCACCATGCAGAAAAAGGTTGGTGTGCGGGTGCATGCCCTAAATTTTGGTGTCGCACGGAAAAATGTTGGTGTGCGAGTGCGCGTGATAAATTTAGAATTGCACAGTGTGCATACACATAATAAGGTGCGTGCGGTGTGCACACACATAATAATGGCGCACGTGGTTTGCGCAGTATTGGCAGAGCACATAGGAGTTTGGTTGGTGCGTGCACAATATAGGTATATGTTGTTGCACGACAGTTTAGTTAATGGTGCGCACAGAGTATTGGTGCACAGTGGGGGCGTACTAAACTGTAGCATGGTGCAGCGCGTAGAGGTAATTGCGCGCAGAATATTAGCGTGCGATACAAAAATTGCGCACAACAGGTAATAGTGCAAGAACCAAAAATGCGCGTAGTGGATAATGGCATGCAACACAAAAGTAGTGTGTGCCAGTTATTGGCACGACAGAGAAGCGATGCACAGTGGTTATAAGTGCGTAGAGAACGATTTAACTTGTGGTATTATTGTGTATGATAAATATGGGTGTACAAATTGAAAATTTGTGTGTGCGAATTCATTTTGATGGTGAACAACAACATAAAACCATCGATTTTCTACTACGTTTTATATCATTTGAACATCGTCTTTTTGCAACGCGTTTTTGAGGCCCTTAAGAGTGTTTTTAGCAACACAAAAACCACGAAAATAGAGTA
Source organism: Picea sitchensis (assembly GCA_010110895.2). NCBI lineage: Eukaryota > Viridiplantae > Streptophyta > Pinopsida > Pinales > Pinaceae > Picea > Picea sitchensis. Next base: position 31,386 of record SNQJ01S0030095.1, read on the forward strand.
CACTGAGGTACACTTTGTCTCTACAACTCAAATAAAATATCTTGGAGAGATCTTTCTAATGGTGTAAATTGTTCGTCAAACAGAGCTTTTATAAGAAAGTTACAGCACAAATAGTGGAGGGTAAATTTTAAGACCCAATTAACTTCAAAGAGCCATAACTTTCTACTCCAGAATCAGATTGAGGCACAGGAGCAGTCAATGGAAAGATACTGAACCATAGAAGATATTCTCAGAGATGAATTAAATTTTCGGGCATTTTAAAAATGTTTAATATGGAAAATAAGGTACCTGTATCATTCCAGACCAAAAACACGAATTGGCCTAGAACTTCAGCAGGCTGTAACTAGCAGCCCAGAACGCAGAAAAAGGTGAAACTTAGACAGAGTGTCCATAATATATATATGAAGAAACCCAATGGATATCCCACGAAAATTCCAATGGAGTAGGTGCAAAAATGCATATTTACAGCACAGAGCTGCACCAAGTTGAAGAATGAACAGAAAAATTAATGGACAATTTTCAAATAACCATAATGTTCTGCTCAAGACTCAAAATTGAGCATGGGAACATGCATTGGAAAGGGATCGGATAGTAGAATATAATAATCCACCTAGAAAAATGATCTGGACATTCAATTTTTCAAGAAATCAAAAGAAAATATTCTGATATATTATTGAACCAGAATGGTTCATATTTTTCATGAAATTGTTGAGTCAGTTAGCCTGACAGAGTTTTGTTGGCTGCACATTTTGCAGAGTTAACAACAACTATATCAGATTAAGATCATCACAGAGTCCAGAGGAATGGAAAATGCATAAGGAAATTATAGCCAGGAATATGATATTAGAGGGATGGATGTCCATATGGGCATTGAAGGAACAAACTCCAATGGACATGGAGAAGGAAGGAATGAAAACATGAATATGGTTGATATCATTAGAAATTTACAGAAGGATGTCCAAATCCATAAATTTGATAATGAAAGGCTCAAGAGAGCCAAGGAGAAGCAAGATGACTTCAAAATGAAGTTAATGGAGAGCTTGAACATAATAGAAAATAAATTGGATAAGGAGAGTGGCTCAAATAAATCTGGAAGTCACAGGTCTCCTAATGAGAAAAGAAGAACAAGAAGTGTTAGTTGACATCACCATCACTCCCCAAGGCATTCCCATAAGACAGAACAAAAAATCTCAATTCCATCCCCTGTTAGGAAGTATAAGAAGTACGGGGTGGATGAGCTACGAGGAGAAATGAAAAAAATCAAACCTCATACATTTGAAGATGAGCATAAGAAGGATGAAGATGCAGAGACATGGTTGTTGGGCATGAGGAAGTATTTTCAATTGTACAATTATTCTTCTCATGTAGAAGGTAGAATTGTCATCTATCAACTCAAGGGAAAGACATCCATGTGGTGGGATAAGCTTGTGCAAGTGCAACACATTAAAGAGAAAAGTGTTACTTGGAGGGAATTCAAGAAGTATTTTGAGAAGAAATACTTGACTAAGAGATACTATGACAAGAAAATGAAAGAGTTCTTTGAACTCAAGATTGGGAGTATAACCATAGATGAATATGAGAGAAGCTTTTTAGAACTGCTGAAGTATGTTTCTTTCATCAAGGATGAGACAGTTAAGATTCAGAGGTATTTGAGTGGATTGCCATCATTCATCAATGAAACAATACAGTATTATGATCCCAAGACATTGGAGGAGACCATAAGGCGAGATAAATGCCTATATGATCAACAAAAAAACAAGGCCAACTTTATAAAAATCTTAGGAAGACAAAAAGAAATTTAAGATGGATTAGAGGAAGAAGGGAACTAAGCCACCATTCTTCAGAAATAATACTCAGGGACAACCAACTTCTAGAGAACCCAGAACGATTGAGACATGGGGTCAAAGGCCAAAGAAACCACCTATTCAATGTTGGGGTTGTAAAGGAGATCATAATATTAGAGATTGTCCTCACAGAGGTGAAAATGTGAGGACTGTTCACAATGTACAGCAAGATGAAACAGTGGAGGACATGGGCATAAATGTACCGAGGATCTATGCATCCCTGGATAATAAGAAAACAAAGTATCAGGCACATATGATTGAAGTTGAAGGTATGTTCAACAACCACACCTAAAGATAAGGTGCCAAATTTAGAAGATTATGCATTCCTAAAAGAGTTTGAAGATGTGTTCAAGGATGTACCAGGACTATCCCCAAAGAGAGATATTGATTTCTCTATAAATTTAATTCCTGGAGCAACTCTAGTGTCAAAGAATCCTTACAGAATGAGTACACCAGAGTTGAAGGAGTTGCAAATGCAGCTTGAAGAACTTCTAAAGAAGGGGTCTATACGTCCAAGTGTGTCACCTTGGGGTACCCCAATATTGTTCGTGAAGAAGAAATATGGGACATTAAGATTGTGCATTGATTTCAGATAGTTGAATAAGGTAACTGTGAAGACCAAGTATCTACCAAGGATTGATGATCTCTTTGATCAATTGAAGGATGAAAAGATATTTTCAAAGATAGATCTCAGGTTAGGATACCATCAGGTAAGGATCAAAAAGGAATATATCAACAAGACGACCTCCAGGACAATATATGGTCATTATGAGTTCACAGTGATGCCATTTGGGTTGTCAAATGCAACAGATGTTTTCATGTGCTTAATGAATGGTGTTTACCGAGAATATTTAGACAAGTTTGCCAGTGTGTTTTTGGATGGCATCCTTATATATTCCAAGTCAGAAGAAGAGCATGAGCATCATTTGAGGATGGTGTTGCAAGTATTAAGGGAGCATCAGTTATATGCCAAATTGAGAAAGTGCTCATTTTATCAGAAGAAAATTCATTATTTGGGACATATCATTTCAGATGATGGGATAGTAGTGGATCCTTAGAAGATAGAAGCAATTAGAGAATGGTCAGTGCCAAAGAATGAGACAGAGGTCAGATCATTCATGGGCCTTGCAGGCTGCTATAGGAGATTTATTGTAGGATTCTCAAAGATTGCACACCCAATCACTTCCTTAGAAAAGAAGGGTGTGAAGTTTCAGTGGACATTGGATTGTGAAAAGAGTTTCCAACACTTGAAATAATTATTGACAAGTGCTCCAATACTAAGGATTGCAGACCCAAATCAAGACTTCATTGTTTGCACATATGCATGTAAAGAAGGACTTGGTGGAGTCCTTAGTCAAAATGGGTTTTTTATATGTTATGAATCAAGGAAGTTGAAGGAGCATGAAAGACACTATGCCACTCATGATTTGGAGTTGACAGCCATAGTGCATGCCTTGAGGAAATTGAGACACTACCTCATGGGGAAAAGGTTTGAACTAAGGACACACCATAATGGTATGAAATATTTATTTGATCAACCAACTCTAAATGCTAGGCAAAGGAGATGGTTAGAATTTCTAAGTGAATATGACTTTGATATAAAGCATATCAAGGGGAAAGAGAACAAAGTGGTTGATGCACTCAGCAGAAGAGTGCATGAAATGCATGCTACAGCCATTAGCATGTACCAATTAGATTTGAAACACAGAATTATAGAGGCTGCAAAATTAGATTTGCAATACAAAGAATTAGTGGCAAAATTACAACAAGGTAATTTGCAACAGAAAATTGATGAATACAAGCTAGATAATGATGAAATTCTCATGTACAGGGGCATACTTTATGTACCAAATTCTAATGAATTGAAAAATATGATATTGAGAGAAATGCATAATGTACCTTGTGCTGGGCACCCAGGTTATCATAAAACTATTGCAGTTGTTAAGAGCCAATATTATTGGTCAAGAATGAAGAAAGAGGATGTTGATTTCATTGCCAAATATTTGGAATGTCAGAAGGTAAAAGTTGAGCATATACACCCAGCTGGTTTGCTACAACCATTACCAATTCTTGAGTGGAAATGGAAAGTTGTAACCATGGATTTCATCACCAAACTACCTAGAACAAACAAACAACGTGATTTTATCATGGTAGTGGTGGATAAGCTTACTAAAGTTGCCCATTTTATTCTAGTTAAGATCACTCACAAGGTGGCCAACATTGTTGATGTTTATATGAGGGAAATTGCTAGATTACATGGCATACCCAAGACAATTGTGTCTAACAGAGATCCAAAATTTACCTCAAATTTTTGGAAAGGATTATTTAATGGATTTGGAACAAATTTGAATTTTAGCATAGGTTATCATCTAGAATCAGATGGACAAACAAAGAGGGTGAATCAAGTGATTGAAGATATGCTGAGGATGTATGTGATGGATAAACCATCAAAATGGGAAGACTACCTACACTTGGTAGAGTTTGCTTATAACAATGGGTACCAAACATCTCTAAAGATGAGCCCATTTGAGGCACTTTATGGCAGAAAGTGCAACACACCGATAAGTTGGGATAACCCAGCAGACAGAATAGTGGTTGGGCCAGATTTTCTCAGGGAAATTGAGCAAATGTTGAAAATAAAACAAAATTTAAAGGCTTCTCAAGACAGACAGAAAAGATATGTTGATAAGGGCATAACTCACAGGGAATTTAAAGTGGGAGACCATGTATTTTTGAAAGTGAAAGCCAACAGAAGTTCCCCGAAGTTGGGAAATTGTTCAAAGTTGGCAGCTTGCTATTGTGGGTCATTTGAAATCCTAGAGAGGATTGGTCTAGTAGATTATATGATTGCATTGTCTGCATCTATGTCTATTCATAATGTATTCCATGTATCATTTCTCAAGAAATATATACCTGATGCTAATCATGTTATTGATTGGAAAGTGATCCAGGTGGAGCAAGAAGGCGCTTTCCAAGTGCATCTAGTACGCATTCTGGACCGAAAAATCAAACAGCTTTGGAATCGAGCGATAGGGCTTGTAAAGGTCCAATGGACCTGGTACGGTCCTAAGGACGTTACTTGAGAGCATGAGGATGCAATGCGGGCAGAATGCCCGCATATTTTTGAGGATTTTTGAAATTTTGTTGTGTATGTGTACATAATGCACTTAGGACAATGCATAAATAAAGGGAGGGGATTGTAATATCCCTAGGTTGAACCCAATTGTAATGTAAATGAAAATGTACTTAAGTTGGTGAGTTGTTTGATATCATTTTTGTATGCACCTTTCATGACATAGTGTGCGCATGTACTGCGCAGTAAAATGAGGAAGTGTGCACATTTCAGGATACGATGCGCACCAACTTAAGTGAGCGTGATTTTGAGGTCAGGGAGCCTTTGTGTATATAATGTGTTTTATAGGCTGGTGAGCCAGTTCTGTGATTATTAGGCCGGAGAGCCTAGATGTTAAAGTCTAGTGCGCCTACTTTTGTATATGTCTCAACATTAATATAAAATACATCATTGTGCACAGACTGACCATGATAAAAGAGTATGGGGGACTAAACTCCACTAGTTAGGGAAAGGGTGGGGGCTAAAAGTTAAGGAAAAGGGATAAGCTACAGATCTTAAGCTAAAAAGGAATATTATATTAATATTTATTAAATATAAAGTATGGATAATTATTTTATCCTAAGTTCCAAAGTTGGGGACAAATGGGCCAAAGTAGCTCCCAACATGACAAGTGTCAAGTTGGGGACATGCATACATATTGTTTGGATTTATCTCATTTCCCATCATTCTTTCCATCACTCCCCCCATCATTGAGTCATCCAGTCAATCATCCATGGGCATTCACACACTCATTGAGCTATCCTCCATAACTTCATGTATTGTACATGAACCTGTATCTAGAGCCTTACTTGTTGTGTAGATGGTTAGCTTGGGAGCGGCACTGAAGAAGCAGGTTGTCAGGACCATGAGAAATTCCCCCCTGGGTGAGAGAATTGTTGGGAATTGATTTCCTGAAGGTGCTAAACTACAACTACAGGGCTCTGAGACTTCATTTCCGGCTTGTTGTTGAAGCCCGGAAAGGAAGTGGGGCAGTCGAAGGGTTGTTGAGCAGAGAAGGGGCACACTTCCTAGGGTGGGACAGACATGTGGGGAATGAGAGACTATAGGTTGTTAGTTTGATTGGGCACATGTGACAAAGTCTTTCCTGTTGTCTATGAACCATTATCTTGGTTAGGAATCCCTTTACCTTGGTGGAGTTTAGTCCCAGCTTGGGTTGACCCACTGCTGAGAGTGATGAGCAGTGTGGTCTAAGGCTGGGAGGTTCGTGGAAGGTATGAACGCAGTTGGTGATATTATTACCAAGACAAGTGTCACCTGTGTGATAAATTTACATGATGCATTATTATTTACGTGTTTATTTTGTGTGTTTATCCTATATATGTGTGGTTATAACTGTCTTTATAGTTATGGGTATCTCCTGTATATGTTGCATGTATGCGTTTACTATTATTTCAGCATGAATCCATGCAATTATAGAATGCATTTGTTTGTTTACGTTATATATATAAAGTTCTACAATAGCAATGTGTGTATATGTTTTAATTACATGTAGTTCGAAAAATTTATGTGGCATATCTCAGTTGGATGTTGGGTATGTTAAAGTATGTTCCATAGAGAGAACAAAATCATTCTCTGGAGTAGCATCACCCGGCATGGGTGGATGAGGATGTTACAATTTGATATTATAATTGTGACTCAGGAAACGTAATACAACCTCTGTATTGTCCTATTATCAATTCCATTTAAGGATCATTTATTATATAACTAAAGGTAGGAAAATCACTCTTTTAAAACATTCTCTTTAAACATTCTTGATGCCTGACATTACTCTTTGAGCCTTAAGTTTAATCTCATGAAAAAAACACTTCACCCATAACCCATTTTCTATGTGGTCCCACCCGCCGCTTTTCGTGTTCCCTCGTCATCATGGCCCATACTCGTAACCAATACTTGGAAGCTCACTTCAATACCTTGCACTCTAATTTCACAGACACCCAACAAGAAGTGAGATGAATCAGTGCCAATATTCTCTCCATCAATCAAAAAATGCGTTCCTCCATCGCTGCTTTAGTCATTGCCTCAATCGAGAAATTCAAACAAGACATTACTACCCAGCTTGAATATGTTGCTACGACGATCTACGCCAAGTTGCATATCCCTACATATCTTCCCTTATCTGACCCACCTTTGCATACCGAAGGTGAAACTTCCTCTCATTCCCAGAATTTTCAGCCCCATCACTTTCAGTGTGACCGACGCCTTCCACGTGTGGATGTGACCAAATTTGATGGATCGCATCCCACTGGCTGGGTAACTCAAATGGAACATTATTTCTCTTTGTATGGAATTACAGATGAGTTGGCCAAACTCCGATATGGTGTTCTCCATCTAGATTAAGAACATTGGCAATGGTGGCAATGGAGAAAAAATGCCCGCCAAGGGTATGTGGCTCAGACACACTTTGTGGCAGTGATTTATGAATTCTTTGACATTGAAACCAACCATTTAGGCCATTTGACAAAGTTGAAACAATCTGGCACAGTGGAAGACTTTATATCTTCTTTTGAGCGATTGGCTTTTCGTACAGAGGGCACGTCTAATGCTTTTTTCCGAGAATGTTTTATCAGTGGCCTCAAGGATGATATTCATGTTCATGTCCTTATGGATCGACCTCAGAGTTGGGTGGACATTACTAAAAGGCATAAGGAAGCAAAGAAGGTTGTCTCTTCTCAAAACCGCAAACCCTCCTTTATTCCTCGCACTAAACCAATAACTCCCACTCCTCCTTCTACTCCACTAAAGATCCAAAAATTGACCAGGGCTGAAATGGTTGAACACCAACTCAAAGGCCTTTGGTATAATTGTGATGACAAATATTTTCTGGGACACAAGTGTAAGGAACAAAATGTTTTTATGGCCATCTCGGAGGATGTTTCAAAAGAGGATGTTGAGGCCCCCCTTGTGTCTGTGTCACCTAAACCCACTGACATAAGCCCTCCCTCAGACCCTTCGGAAGTAGAACCGGTCATTTTCCTAAATGCTCTCACTGGCTTCTCTACTCCCCAAACCCTCAAGCTAATTGGTTACATCAAGCATAGGAAGGTCATCATTCTTGTTGATAGTGGAAGAACCCATATTTTATTCATCGCTGCATTTCCCAAGAAAGTAATTGTTATATCCGTGCAGTCAATAATTTCCAAATCATGATTGCCAATGGTGGGTCCATGAAATGTGGAGGGCATTGTGAAAATGTGTCTCCAAATCGGTGAATACCATCTGAAATATCATATGTTTGCTATCAACATGGGAGTTTGTGACATTTTGTTCGGTGCATAATGGATAAGGACTTTGGGTCCCTTTCTCATGGATTTTAAGGAATTAACCATGCAATTCGATCAGGAGGGCCAACAATATAAGTTCCAAGGCATCACCACTGGTTCCACAGAGATCATTAGTTCCTATCGCATGGAAAAGATGCTCAAAAAAGGTCATCCTGACATTATTTCCCAACTCCATGCCATACAATCCATTGAGACACCCTCTGTGTCGCAGGACCTCCAATCCATCCTCTCTAAACATCAAGTGGTTTTTTCCACTCCCCAGGGACTCCCTCCTTCCTGTGGTGTTCATGATCATTCCATTCCCCTTGTCCCAAGAAGCCTTCCACCCAATATCTGTCTCTATCATCACCCCTTTTCCCAAAAAAATGAAATTGAGAAAATGGTTCAAGAACTTCTCAACGCAGGTGTTATCCACCCTAGCACGAGCCCTTACTCTTCTCTTGCGGTCATGGTCCTTAATAAAGAAGGTTCTTGGCACATGTGTCCGAACTTCTGCGCCCTCAACAAACTCACCATTAAAGACAAATTTTCCATTCATGTCATTGATGACCTCTTGGATGAATTGAGTGGTGCCCAATTCTTTACTAAACTTGATATTCATTCGGGCTACCACCAGCTCCATATGAAAGAAGCAAACATTCCTAAGACTGCCTTTAGAAATCATGAGGGCAACTATGAGTTTTTGGTCATTCCCTTGTTGATGATTGCAGCTATGTGAGACATTCTTCAGCTTACAAACATGTGATATTTGGATCGTTGCAACTATGTGAGTCTTTCTCTCAGCTTACAAACTTGAGATAAATCCCCTAAGAAGTGTATGTGGTTCCTGTTTGAGATAGAGCTGGGACGTAGAGATGATCTCCTCCATTCAGAGAGTTGAGAAGAACTCCAGATGCTTATCTAGTGGGAAAGGCAATCTGTTGAGTTAGACGTGCATGTGGCTGAGCACAAGGTGAACGTGTGGAATCACAAAGTGCTAGGTGCATCGTCATGTGAACATAAATGAAGATGATGTATTAGCCTCCTCTGAGCAGCAATGTTGACGAGAATAATCCATATTATTCTCCTATGTGAGGCAGTGAGAAAGAAGATCTGTAGAGTGGACGTGCCTGTGGACGAGCACAGGTGAACCTGTGAGGATCTGGTTATTTTGTGTAATGAAGTGAGCCAGATATATGACATCCCTATGGATGTGCCCCTAGTGGATGAGCACTAGTGGTTGTATCAGATTCTTTTCTATATATTGTTCAATATTCAGACCTGCCTGTAACCCTAAGTGTTATGTAAAGGGTACAGGTCGGCCCCACCTTAGTGTGATTAATAATAAATGTAAAAGAAAATTAATTTGTTTAATATTAATTATAATGTGACTTAGAGAGGTCGGCCCTATTGATCCAATAAACACTTATGTTGATAGGACAATTCTAATATAAGTAAAGGAAGATTCCCCATTATGGAATCATATCCTTCATATGAGTTTGGAAATTTCAGCAAGTACACTTCTTTGGGAAAAGGGATCACCTATTTTGGGCAATGTAGTTCTAGGGTTTAAGCACCCTATTGTGTGCTAGGGTTTATCTTGGTGGTGAAAGTATTTCTCTTGAGAAATATAGAAAAGGATTTGGTTGGGTTTTCTTCCCTTGTTGAGAAAGGTTTCCTAGGATACTTCTTGTGTTCTTGTGCATGGTGATTCTTCTCGTGATCTTGGTTACTGCAACATTCTTGTTTATGGTTAAGACAAATAAAAATTTAAATGAACTACATGCTTAACATAGCTTATTGAAAAATCAACATGGTATCAGAGCATAGGTCTTGAATATCCCATTGTACAAGAATTTTCCAACCTTTCTCTCACACATCTGTAGAAACTGTACGACCCTCCTAGGGTTTCCAGAAATTTCGTACGACCTCCTCTTCTGAGAGTTTTCACTACTCAAAATTTGGATGTCGGGGATAAAAAGGACATAGAAGGTTACATCCTCCTTCATCACACCTCCAACAAGTCTCAGATTACATTTTTGGGCATTTCAATTTTTTGGCTCTAAGGGCTTCTAGGGTTTCATCAAAATTCTGCAGAAAATTCTAAATTGTATTTCTGCAAACTTCTTGAAGAAGCTCCTCATCTTACCAGGGCTATCATATTTATCAAGGCTTATTTTTGGCAGTCATAATCCCAACAAAACTTAAAAGTGCTAGCCTAGCCTAACCGTTAGGTTTTCTAGCCTAGTTGACAAGGGTTTGTAAAGATGAGAAAAATCATGATGGGAAGCAAGCTCAGTTCCAGGAAGATAAGACCTCAAAGAAATTAACACATCAACATCTCAACACTCTCAGGTATGGTTCCTATCAATGATAATACTTGGCTAATTGACACTGGTGCCTCCGGGCACATGATCGGTCTTAGAAGTCATCTAACACATTTCATTGAGAAAGAGACACATCTACATGTCATTCTTGGAGATGATGCCATATATAATGTGAGAGGAGTTGGAACTTTTACTTTCCAACTAGATTCAAATATGCAGCTTAAACTAGAAGAAGTACTATATGTACCCAGAATGAAGAGAAACCTTGTCTCTATTTCAGCCTTGGAAGACAAAGGTTACACAATCACTTTCTCAGAAGGAAGAGTTCTTGCATGGCAGAAAGACTCTCATACAAGCTCTTCCAAAGTAATTGGTGTCCGAGAAAACAACTTGTACAATTTGACAATCAAACATGTTCAAGCCTTATTACATGACACTATTAGCTTGAGTGATTTATGGCATAGACGAATTGCTCACATTCATTATAGAGCTCTTCCATCTCTAGGGAAAATGGTAACAGGTCTACCAGAGATACAGATTCAACATAAAGGTGTTTGCAAAGGTTGTTCCCTTGGAAAAAATGTTAAAGGATCATTTCCTAGCAGTGATAACAGATCCAAGGAAATCTTGGACTTAATACATTCATATGTATGTGGGTCGATGATTGTTGCACCCTTAAATGGGTACTTATACTATGTACTCTTCATATATGATCACTCCAGGAAAACTTGGATTTAATTTATGAAGAAAAAGGATTGAGTCCTTACCAATTTTCAAGAATTCAAATCTCAGGTTGAAAACCTTACCGAAAGAAAAATCAAAATATTGAGATCAGACAATGGAGGATAATACACCTCAAAAGAATTTAACAATTTTTGTATTGAAGCAAGAATCAAGAGGGAGTTCATAGTTCCTTACAACCCTCAACAAAATGGGGTTGTTGAAAGGAAAAACAGAATTATCATTGAGGCAACTAAAGCAATGATACATGATCAGAGTCTACCTATGAATCTATGGGCAGAAGCTTGTATGAAAATAGTATATGTTCAAAACCATAGTCCTCATCAGATCCTGAAGAACATTACTCCAGAATAAGCATTGACCAAAGTGAAGCCTGAGATCGGACACTTCAAAATATTTGGATGCCCAGTGTACCTTCATGTACCCAAAGAGAAGAGATACAAACTAGAACCTCTAGGAAGAAAGGGTACATTTGTAGGATACAATGAATCCTCAAAGGCATATCGAATCTACATCCCAGGTCAGAGACAAATTGAAGTAATCATAAATGTTACTTTTGAAGAAGAAGTAGCCTTCCAGAAATCCAGAGAAGCTCAGATGGAAATTGATAGTGAAACAATACCTCCTCCTCCTTCAGTAGTTCAGAGGGAGACAAATATTATTCCATATGAGCCAACAACTCCAGTTGATCCAATTTCTCCAACAGACTCAGTTTCCCCAAGAAACATACCCAGAGACATCACAGTTGGACATAAAAGACCTGCTCGGGCTCGAAAAAATTTAGAGGAAGAAGAAGGGAATAAAGCCCCACAAGGAGAAACCAAAGAAAGCAAAAGACCAAAGAGATTCTCAAGCTACCTTTCATCCATGACCCATGTTAGTATTAAAATTCACAGTATTAAAATTTGGACTTTTGGTCATGATATGCACGCTACTAGAAAATGGATGTTCCTGCAACACCATTATAAAGAATCATATTATTTCTTGAATCCTTCACCAGATTCGTTTTTGGGCCATATCTATATTGCTTATGGTTTTAATGGCAATATTCGTGCCTATGGATTGAAATGCAGTTTCTCTAGCAAATAAAAATGATTTCATTAATCTAATTTTAGCTTTTGTGGTCAGGTCTGTATGTAGAGTTATTTATTTTAGTAAAAGTTTTGGGGCCATTTTCTAACCATCAATCAGGAGCTTACAAGAAAAGCACCTGAAATCTGCATCAACCACATATGCCAACATTAGTCACGCAACATCATGAGTCAAAGCGCATTCAACACAAGTCAAAGAACAAGTCAACATACATGCCCAAGCCATGAGTCAAGTCACATGTTGAGACACAAGCTCAAGACACAAGCCAAACCACGAGTCAATCCATAGATCACCAACACACAAGCTGTTCGATGCTCAGAGAAGTTACAAGTGTTTGATTTGCAACGGATGCATGCACAGGTGCCCTATGAGAAAAGATCGATATCAACGCCAAGTCATCTGGATATTGACATGCATAAAATAATTTTCCTTCATTTCAGAAAATACAACTGAGATAAAAGCCACAAGAAAGAAACCCTTATGCCAGGTGCCGAGTGATTGTGCAGGTTTTAGGGAAAGAGTTGCATGGTTTATTATTTATATCATGCAAAAATCAATGGGATTGTGCCCAAGGATGTAGGTGGTTTTTATTGATTATTGCTCTGATTGATTCATATCTTTTTAAGGATTTTCTCTCTGAAGAAACAGGGAGGAATATTAAATTTCTATTTGCAGAAAAACGCCAAGAGATTGGAGAGATCTGTATTTTGAGAAAGGAACTCATAACAGGGTTTTCCTAAACTGATTCAAAATGGATGCTTTCCATGGCCATACTGAATCCATATGGACCGTTTGTCTTCTGGCATCTGCAATCTCACCTTTTCTACAGGTTACGATACAGTGATAAAAGCACGTCTATGTTGTGGAAGCATCAGAAATAGTAGATTATGCACACAGACTTGTTGCTGGAAACACATCTTTGGGTCAACATATAACATTGATAGAAGGGAAAATTAAGGAGGTTGAGTTGCCAAAAAAAGTAGATATTCTAATATCAGAGCCCATGGGAACCTTATTACTCAATGAAAGGATGATAGAATCATATGTAATGGCGAGAGACAGGTTCCTTAGTCCTATTTGAATTTTTTTTTCTACCATTGGCAGGATACATATGGCTCCTTTTAAGTAATGAGTTTCTATATATATTGAAATTGAAAACAAGGCTTTGTTTTGGCAACAACATCAACAACAGATATAACCACTTTGGCAGGATACCTGCATCTTTGAAGTACCTCATATTTCTGGTAAAGTTCCATATGGCTAACAATCATTAGGAAGGACTAATACTTATGGAGGTCAATTCTTCAGCCTCCTTATAAGTACTTTTGAAGGAAATATAGAGTTCGTGAGCATTAATGCTAAAGATGACAACATCATAAGTTAATAAGTTAAAAATCTCATTTCTATATTTTCAGCAGATAAGGTTGCTTTGTTCGAGTCATGTTAGCTGCAGAAAGTGCAGATATGTACAAAGTAAAGTATAGCCTCCTAGATCATAGCCAGTTGTTACCAAGTCATCAGTGAAGGCCCCCAGATGTCATTGGAAGTTCTAGAAGAACCTTATCATCATCCAACATCTGCTAAAGCTATCAAAGACCTAAATTAAGGATGGGATACCTATCCCTTGAAAATAGGATCTCAATTTTATCTTTTTTAATCAAAATTAGATTTATTTTGACAAGTGTTCATTAGATCCAGTTTTAGAGGATCTCATTTAGTTTGTAAAAGGATATTTAAGCCCATCAAATTTCAAGGTAAAGAGTGGGGGGAGGGAATTCAGTTTCTGAAGGTCGGAGAGGGTTCAATAGAGATTAGGAATGCATGACTGAAACTCTCTTTCATGATTGTAAAGAAGGAAATATTTCATTTTGCACTCAAGGCTACAACCCTTTTGATGAGAAGACTTTCTCCTCTACTCTCATTCTTCATTTTCTTACTTTAAAAAACATGTTGTCTTTGCGATGCATTGAATATATCTTGTTATGTTGATAAGGCAATGAAGATTTCATTGATTTGTTTCTCATTCCAAGACTTCTTTTTGAGTACCTTATTCTTTGTTTCTGAATGACATTTAGGATCAGGAATCTTCCTATGTGAGTGAACAGATTGAAGACTTCCATATTTCTTTTTTCTTATGGTTTTCTCCACTTTATTAAATTGACTACCATTGACTAAGTAAGTGTGATCGAAACTTATTTACAATTAGAGATTGATTTTCTTTTTCTTCATTTACTGTTGAAACCTCCAAACATTTCAAAAACCAATATACATTTATCCATAAAAGCTATTGCAATAATTTGATGATGCCCTAGTTGCCCTTAGAAGTCAAGTGTAACTTTAGGGACTAACATCTTTTGGTGTCATTTTCGGGGACAAAGTAGAGAAGAAATATTCCTTGGGAGAACTACAATGATCTGATCCGCTTCTTGATGGTGAACAAGAAGAGGACATGTGCTTGACTGCAGATCTTTCACCATGGCGACTCCATTGTCTAAATATTAATAGGCAACTCCACTGGATCCAAGTATGGAAGCTATTTTTTCTCAAAGGTTTTCTTTTTTGATTTTTCGAATATAGTTGGTTTTCTAAACCCAATGCTTAGAAGAGATGAATGGGAAGGTTTTCTTCCTACATTTAAAGGAGAATATTAGGAGGTTCCGACTGAGCATTTGCTGGATTTTCACGAGTTTGTTCATGAACGTCAGATTGTGCATAAGGATGTCCAGATCAACTTTTCAGATACTGATTGAAGGGAGCAGCCCTTGATTGGTGTGGATATCTTCCAACTTCAAGTATTAACTCATTGGCAAGTTTTCATGATTCTTTCAATACATTTTATAAAGAAAAAATTTCAGCTGAAAGTCTTTTTGAAAATTGTTGTGATGTATTTGAGAAGCATATTCAGCAGAAAGAAGATTTTTCCTCTATTTGCCAGAAGAAAAATCATGTTAGTGAGGAAGATATTCAAGATACTATGGATGATAATGTTGAGAAAGAATGAAATGTTTTTTCAAATCTGTCTCAAGATCATATTGTTGATGAAAATATACAAAAATCTTCATCTTTGTCATTTGAATTTTATCATGTTGTTCCAAATTATGAAGAATATAGTGATGATGATATTGACATTCTAGAGGCCGATGTATCTATGGTGACAGAGTATGACCAGCATATTCGTGAAGGTATCTAGTTCATCATATATGAACAACCAGAGTCGGTGTATGCCATTCAGCTTGTTGACTATCATGATGGAATTGTTGATGTTTATGTTCAAGGAACTTGTGATCAGATTCAGGATAACCTTGATGCCTTTGATTTCCAATGCCCGGAAAATCTTCATGCTCTCTTTCCACCAGAACAAATGAAGTATCATTTGATAAGTGAAGCAGAGGAACAATGTGACCTTTTGTATCAGTTGGAGATGCAACACAGTTGGCAGGATCCTGTGGCTGTCTACATAGAGATGGTTTTTTTAGAAGCTTTCAGTTTTGCAACTTCTGGAATTAAAACACTCTGGGATTGTAAGTATGTGTTGTAACTTAAAATTCTGCTACAAGTCACGAGGTCTTTTATGAATTTTATTTCCATACAAGAAGTTCTTTCAGTCATCTGGATGTTATCATGCCTTCATTGTGTTATCACTCCAAGAAACTCTTTGATCATATTTATTTGAGAGTTTTTATTACTCTGTTTTAAATCCTACAATACCAAAATTCAAAATAAATGATACTTAACCTATAACCCTAGCACTATTGGCTTTTATACTGTCAAACATTAAATGTGTTTCTGTTATGAAGTGGTGGGTACTCCAAGTGATACTAAACTCAATCCAAATCCCTAGTTCATGTTCACATGCCACTAAACCCATACTAAAGCCAAGCAACGAGTTAAAACTATATGTTCTATTCTTATGATATTATGTTATCTATGAGTCATTCTAAATTCCAAATCCACATGCCAAATCGACAAGTCAAACTTCAAGACCACCAGTCCAACGTTGAGCGTTATTTCTATTTCTCCTCATCAATAGGTGTCGATTGTCCAATTGTATAAGTGTATCATGCAGGGTTTAGACAAATATATGCGCAACTGCCAGTTTTGCTAATGGTGATGGTTACTAGCATTGCCAAGTCGACAGGTTAATCTATAGCTAAGTCACAAGTTAAATCAGCTACTGCATATACCTGTAAATGAAGATTTCCAAGTAGATGGTATCATCACATGTGTCAAGGTTTGATGCTCAATACTCGAAATCGAGCTTCCAATGGTCGAAGCAATACCACTAGCATGATCGTGAATGTCAGATGAGCGTCCAAGTGTTGAGGCCATCAACTACAAAAAATACAGACCATAGCTAAGAACCTGTCACATAAATACTCATTCCAAAGCCCAGCATAATGCCGAGCCTGATATCACTACTTTGTAGCTATATTTTTGTGTTTGAAAATAAAAAAACTGAGTGTTGTTATGGAGTTGTTTCACATGGCAGACTAAGTACCAAGTCACGAAGAGAAGGAACCTGTTCATATAAGGAGGATCGTTTCATATCAGCGCATTCGGCCACAAGGTAATTCATGACTCAATACACAGGGCATAATGCAAAACACTAAATTTTTTCATTTCCATCTGTGTTTGAAGTGTCTTGCACCCAACAATTGACAGTAAGATGATTATCTATTATCTAGATTCTTCAACACCAAAAAACTGGAAATTGCAGCCTTAAAGGTGTATACATAAGTGAAGTGCTTTTGTGAGCATTTCATGTAGAAATGATAGTCTATTTTATCCAATGAGGAATCCCGATTATGGAAAAATCTTAGTACATGACTTATAGATCTTGATGATGTTTATTCAACATCAAATGATCATTGTCATTCACAACCCTCTTCTCGGAGGTGATTCAAAGCAAAATAGGATCTAAAGCTCTGTCGAAGAGATTGATCTGTCTGATGAAAGTTCACTAATCATTCCTCCTTTTGCCGTGACAGATGAAGATAACCTAGAGACATGGAATGTAGATCGATCATGGAGGAGTTGCATTTGGGGTTTTCTAAAAACACCAGAGGATATAGCTAGGTCAGGGCCTACGATGCAGAGGATAAATGGATCAGAGGATGTCTACAGATCAGACCTACCAAATCATAGATACAATCATATGGAGTAGAAATGTCTCAGGTTCAAGCTATAAATCAAATAACATGCACTAGGCCATATGCGAGAAGGGGCTACAAGGAAATATCACTACTATCCATAATCGCTAAGCCAGATCAAGAACATCAATTTCCCAAAGATTGTATGTGCTACAACATCATTGATGCAAACAATGAATTTGATTCGATTAAGAAAGGTTTTCTTTTTAGCCAATGCAGAGCTTTCACCGACACAAGAAGCGCATCTACAAACAGTTAGCCACTAAAAAGCAGAGCTTTCACCGACTAACTAGAAAATTTTAAGACAGAATAGCCGGTGAAACTGTAGAGAAGATATTTTGAGGATTTAGAGCACGGATAGAGCATTTTTTGGGTGATTTAAAGTATAAGGTGGCATCAAAAAATTAATCACAAATTTTGGGGTATTTAGTTTCGAGTTTTTGTGGAGATATATGAGGTAAATGTTCACATGGTCAACTAAGACTTTGCTCATTGCTGGTGATAGATTTCAGCTACTAAAGACATGTGTCTTTACATCAGAGACACATCAGAGACATAGTAAATGAAGGAGACCAGATGTTGAAGACCAACTTTGAAGACAGTTCGATTCATATGAAATATATTTTCATTTATCTTATGGTAATTAGTTTACACTCTGTTTTCTATTTTTAGAAATCTAGATCCATTTTTAAGGGATCTGAGATCTGTCGTAAAGGTTATAAATACCTATCATTTTTATAGAGGAAGGGGTTTGATTTTGGACACAGGAACTATACTATTTGTAACAGACTTTTCATATGATAATACATATCACAATTTTCTCTCTCTATTGATATCAGATTTCCATCCTTTCTTCTGTACTTTATTTCAAGCTTGTTTTAACTGCTAAATTCCTGTCATCTCATTAGTCAGTTCATAGGTTTTACTTAATAGTATTCTTCACTATATTATTTGACCCATCACATCTGTGGTTTTGGTTAATAAGTATATATTTCTTTACCCATTTTTAAAGCTATTATCTGATTATTGATCCTTGAGAGCATTGGTTCATTTGATTATTCATTTTGACTGTCTGGAGGCCATACTGTAGTTGAGTTATCCCATTGAACCACACACACAAAAACACAAAAACAAGTTTACTTTAAGTTACCAAGCATCTTTTACCTACAACCTCAAAGAGTTTCTTGGAGTGATAACAAATTGGCGCTATTGTCGAGGAGAGGAGATTGAAGCTCAGCTTCCTTGGGACACGACAAGATCCATCTTTGATTATAGACAAAGTCTGTACACAAATCAGTTGTAATCATCTATCTGGCAACTCCACGAAGGGAGATTCAGTGGAGACTCTATTGTTCATAAATCTGATGGTGACTCCACTGGTATGAAATGAACAAGAGGTATGCATTTTGCAATTTCTCAAGTATTTCTGGTTACCCTCATCCTGTACCTAGTAGAGATGAATGGGAACACAACCTTCCCATATTTCGAGGAGAAGAATGGGAATTACTAGCTTAACATTTGTTGGATTTTCATGAGTTTACTCATCAGCTCCAGATCATACATGAAGATGTTCAGATTAAACTTTTCAGGTATTCACTAGAGGGGATTTCTCTTGACTGGTGTCGGCCTCTTCCGGATGCAAGTGTTAGCTCTTTGGTTGGTTTTCATGCAGCTTTTAATTTCTTTTGTAAATATTATCTTTCAGTTGAACATATTTTTGAAGGATGTTGTGAAGAGTTTTCTTCATATCATGAAGATTTTGCTTGTCATAAAAATCAGATTAGTGATAAAGATTCTATTACAGAAGATAGTATTTACCGTGAAGATCAAGTGATGCTCAATGATATTGATTATGATAACAGTGATATAGAAGCATCTGACATCATATCAGATGTGTGTATTGTTTTAAATGATCATGAAGATCAATATGTCTCTTTTTTTTTATGTCAAAGAACAAGGATATACATCAACTGAAGATACCTCTTATTGTGATCGAGGGATTGTTGATCCACATTATGACAAACATGGTGACAGTTTCAAATCTGCAATAGATGCTGAGGGCAGCCCACATTTTCCAGATTTGTAGATCCAGGGAAGTTGCAGTAACCATAAGGAACAAGGTGATATTTTTCTGGATCTGTTTCAAGATTTTATTGTTGATCCTACTATTCAAGAAGATTCATCTCTGTCATTAGGATCTTACCTTGATACTCCTATATTCGACCAATACAATGATGAGGAAGGAGATGTTAAGCTTTGTGAATACTTATTGTTTACTCAAATTGCATCTAGTTCTTCTTTTCAGCAGAAATACGATAAAAAATGTGTGCATGTTGTGATTGATGCTTGTTACAAATCTGTTGCTCAAAAGTCCAATGATTTTAGTTTTGATATATCCTGCAAAGATATTATTGTTGGAAAGGAAATTGTTAGATGTGATGAGGCAGCATATCATCATTATGAATTCAGATTACAGAGATATGATGAAAGGGAGCAGAAAGATTTAGATCAACAGTTGTGCTTGCATTTTCTTCCTACAGAAGAAGAACAATATACACTTGACATTGAGATCAATGAGGGAAGCTCTTAGTTTTCTGATTTGCATACAAAGAAAGATTACATCATATACGAAGAGGGAGATGGTGTGCTGAAAAGTTCAGATCAGCAGTCCATCTTATATGACTCTCTGACAGAGGTTCAACAGTCCATATTCAACATTGAAGGAATCCAACATCACTTCAATTTTCAGTTGAAACAGTATCAAGAAGAGGTATTATTTTATGGTTTTAATGACCCTATTACAAACTATTTGGAATCTATGAGAAGCATATGTGTTAAAGTATTTTTTTCAGATGAAAGTTGGTTTTATAAAACAGTGAAATATAGATACAAGAAGAGGTATTGAAATCCCAATAGAGAATCATTCAATGGTTATGTAAACTCTTCAATGAGGAACATGGATGGGGAAATATATCAAAATCAAGCACCAAACAAGATCTAATGATAGACAAAGGCTTTAGATGATCCAAGGAAAGACTAGTCAAAGTCGATCCTCAATGGAGTTGTCAATTTCTATTACAGAATTTTTATCCTATGGGAAGATGAAACTTCCCTTGGATTACTAGACCCATATACCAAGATATAAATAGTACAAGTGGACACTAGCATCCCTTTAAAATTAATGTTAACTAATCATAATGAGAAGGAGAGAAATGATATGATGAACCTATTTCAATGTTTTTCCTCGCTGCTTCCAATACCTGAGCTTGATATTCAAATGCCCAGGCACAAATTGAGATTTGCAATGGAAAAAAAAGTAAAAAAAATATATCCTAATCTACAATATTATATAATACAAGTTTATCTATGATTATTATAATGACAATAGACAAGAAAATGAGAAAATAAAAAAGCATAAAGGAAATAGGCCAAGTATATATTGAATGAGAACCGATAAATAAGATACTTACAGACCACGATTGATGTTGCAACAACCTCTCCAATCTCTCCTCGTCCAATCCTTGAACGGATGTATCAATATCAAAATGATGATACTATGATTGATTACTTCCCCCTTTCACCTTGGAAATACCTTCAATATATATGTTTGAGAGGAAAAACCACCATGAGAAAATGAAGGATATGGTTGAGGATATGGCTCCTTAGGGTTGGGATCTGATCTTAAGTTGAAGCCATATCATAGGGGTCGAACACAAACAACCTCATCCCAAGAGAGTTGTCCCATATAATAAGGTGGAAGATCCCCATTGTCCCTCTAAAAATATTGGTGCTCCCCTTAGTGAGAGACATATCACCATTTTCAAAAAGTGTCTCTCCCTTAACATGGAAAGGGGAGCACTTATGCTCCCTATACATGGGCAGGGGAGCGCCACCCTTCTAAATTGCTAAAAAAAGGTCAAATTACTAGGTTAAAACCATGTTTCAACTGTCAAATGATGGGGCTTATTCCTCTAACATGATTTAGGATTTGTGACAAGTGTTTACAAGGTGTCGATTGAGTTGTGACACTTAACAAAAGTGTATGAGATAAGCTACGACACTTACGATAGTTAGAGTGTGACACTTACAACACTTGAGACACTTATGCTATGATGCCCAAGTGTGGAATTTTGACATGTAACAGAGAGACTATGAGTTACCTGATATGAATCAAAGGTCATCAAGCTCGGCTTCGAGGGATCAACCCCGCCTATGGCTACAAGTAAGGATTTTCGTTGTGTGGGGCAACTCTGGAGAACTTCAATCACCGACATGGCACAAGGTGCTTGGGATAATTCTTCCATAATACTGTAGTTGTGGGCAGCCCATGTTTTGGGATTGTGTGTCGTACATCGAAGAATTCCCTTCAAGGGTCAAAGTGGTGCATCCAGAAATGGATTCTCTATCTGGAGAGGGCCACCAGGTTGGGATGAAGATGCTACTTCTATAGAAGCATTCGAAGGCTCAGGAATGTCATAATTTTTATGTCATGTCTGAAAATTGACTGTGTGGTCACACATGAAAATAGAAGCATTCGATGGAGAGCCCTCATGCTGAGGGGTACCTATGATTACCCCTGGTGGAAAGGTAGGATTTGTGGCAACCATATTTTGAGGTTGAGGGGGGAAATGCTGGGTTAATACAATAGGTTGTTCAGAGGCCCATTTTTGTGCCAAAAATATGTGGACTTCATCCTTTTAAGGACACTGATGAGTGGGATATCCCTCCCCGCAGATCATGCAAGGGAGTCTAGATTTCCTCTTCTCCTTGGTTCCCCCCTCCTAGGTATTTTGGGTGGTATCATTCCCTTTCTCATAATTGGAATTATTCTTCTTATTCCATTTCTTTTTTCCTCCACGTTGTTGAGGATTCTTGAGTTGCATGGACTACACCAAATGCAACTCGAAGGTATGAGAGGGAACTACAACAATTTGAGCACTAGTGCTAGTAGCCAATGGGTGTGATGTAATCGAAATATGACCCATTTGATCAGATAATTGGTTCATAGACGCATGGCAAACCGAACCAGCCACACCATAGGAATGGGGTCTAGGTTTTGGCTTCCTAGGATCAATTGATGGCCAAGGAGCATTTGGAATGATATCATAGAGAGTACCTAACTATGAGCATATCAAGTCTAAGTGTTGGGCACACATGATAGATATCTCCTCGGTGGCATCCCCATCCATAGCTACATCTCTAGAAATGGGTGGTAGGAGGGACTTAGTGAACCACTTTGTAAGGATTTTGTCCAGAATCTAATTCTTAATAATCCTACACCATCGATGCTACTCATGAATATGATCGGAGATGTGGGGGCATTGTCTTGATGTAGAGAATTCAAGATCTCAGTTCTTATTTTGTACCAGATGGGCAATTGGTAATGCGTTAAGAACACCATCGCTAGGCCATTGAAGCTTCTAAAGGAACCTCCTTTTAGTTCAATATACCATTTAGCAGTGGCCTCAGTCAAGGATCTCTGGAAAATATGAAACCTTACACTATCATCCATTGATGATTTGGATGAAAAACACAATTGGTAAGTAGTGATGTGTGTAGAGGTTTCCTCTTCTGGTTTTCCATCAAACTTAGGAATGTATGAGGGTAATTTGGATGGCATAGTCGACCATGTGGGGTCATGGGCTATACATTCATTTTTTAATCGTGACAAATATAGTAAATCAAGCATTGTGAGGAAAGGAAATGGTGAAAATGAGGACTGGGAGGGAGGTGAAGTCTATGTTTTCCAATATGGACCTTGCGGTCCCCTTATGTTGGTACTATTAGAGGGTTGGGGAGCTCCTAAAGTGTGAGTTCCTGCTAGGATGGTGGAACCTCTAGGAGAATGACTTCTCCCATAACCAAAAATGCCCCTAGGAGGAAATGTGGACCCTTGAGGAAAGATGTTCACAAAGCTAGTCCAAGGGAAGAAACCCCCACGACTAGATGTTGAAAAAAAATAAAAGCCTCCCCATGGTGAAAAATTGGCCCCAAGGGACGTACCCCCAGGGAATGGTGTGATAACCCAAGGAAATTTAAAACCTCTAGATGTACTACTTCCCCCAGACTGGATAGGGACAGTCCCAAAACCTCTAAGCATACTCCATACAAAAGGTACACCTGCACCTGATGATGTCGGGCCTCTCATTGGATTAGCGAAGGTGGAAGGAGTTCCACTTCCCATGTTGAAACTGAAGCTTGCCCCCCCACTGGAAAATAATCTGGAAGTGGGAATGGATACAAAAGGAATGGTCTTTGTTACAAGGGAAAACATCTCTATGGCCAAGGGTAAACCACAACAGACAGGTATGACTGTAGAAATCAACTCAATTCCAAAATGTGCTATCTAAACTAATGTGCAATATGAGGAAGAAGCCTACCTCGATCCAATCGTTTGATGTCATTCCACCATTGAGCACTTTGACCCAAAGCTTTACACCTGCAAGAAGTTCTCAACAAACAAGCGATGCAAGTATATAGTGATAGTATATAAAATAAGTTAGAACATCAGATAGCACAATCCATTAATAAACATTACAAACATGCCCA
>SNQJ01S0030095.1:62255-82690 GCA_010110895.2 Picea sitchensis
ATATATTTTGGAGTATTGATGGAGAGCTTCTTGTGAGAGCATCTTATTGTTGTGGATCTCTTGAGCATGATTGAAGATCTATTCTGAGGAAGAGAGCAAGAGGAGGATATCATGGATGCATCAAAGTTTCGGTAATGTTGGATATCTTGACAGAAAAATTCTCGGAGCTTCATAAACCCTAGTTTTGGAGGTATACACGAGTTGTCTGTGTATAGGGTGTGTATGCATTGAAGGTATACACGGGTTGTCTATGTACAGGGAGCGTATAGTGGATAAAATCATGGAGATTTATATTTGAGCTAGTGCCAAGCTCTTGGATAATGAGGCAGGTTCCAGATTTGCATTCTATGGGCTCAGATCTATCATTGAGACACTGGTATGGTTACATTATTGTCTTGATGGATACTATTGTTTGATGTGTTGTGAATGCTTAGGGCATTCTTGGTATGGATTCTATGATATGATTCAGTTTGTATGATTTGGTTTATGGAGTGATCAGTACTCTTGTGATTCATTGGTGACATGATTGCTATGGTATACTAGTTTTTTATACATGATTGAGATAGCATTCATATTGATTTGTTGTGGAACATGAGCAAGCTATTGGAGAGCTCGGATGTGTTGTGATTGGCTGGTGGTCAGATTGGACAGTCAGAGACAGAATATAATGATATATTGATTGCAAAGAATCTGAGTTGATCTTGAAGGAAAAACCCTAACATCTCAGAAGGTATACACAGGTTGTTGTATACACTGACCACGTGCATACGTGGGCTGTAGTGAGCCAGGGCACATGCACACGCTAGCTGCACTACTGATAGGTCACGTACCTGTTGACAGATTGATATCTATTGAGGATTATTGCCTCATCTCAGTTGGTGCTGAGGGTGTAAGCTGAGTCTTTCATTATAGAGTTGGTGCTCTTGTAGAGTTGTACTCTATTCAGTTGTTGTCGATAAACCCCCGGATTGTTGTCCATAATAAAAAGAAAAATTGTACATACATCTTGTGTTATTTGTGTTCCTTGTAGTGATGAATTGATGATGATATATTGTTGATATATGTTCTCATCTAACTGGTTATAAATGACAGCAATGGGTAATGAATAAATGTTGAATGTTAACTAAGGAGTTTTTGTAAAGAGGGAATCTTTTTGGAAAAAGAGCCCCACACTCATTCACCCCCCCCTCTAAGTGTGGTAGGTGTGTCCAGCATAATATAGATTTCTAACCAAAGAAATTAGAGAGATATTTTTAGTGGTGGAGACCTAGTTTGATGCTCACTTTCCTAAATTGTAGATGTAATTGTTGATAGAATTACCCAAGGAAATGGAACATTGTACAATAAACTCTTATAGAGAGCAAAAGCATCATGAATATAAAACCATTTTGAATCATAGTTCCATAAAAAAAAAAGTATAAGCAAAGATGAGATATTCACCCTTTTCATAGACCCTAGTATAGGTAAAATCTCAAATAGTGGTAGACCTCATATTTCTATCAAGTGTGGCACTTATTAGTCTCTTACAGATAATTGGATGGATAGGTGGCACATGGTTTTTGATGTGTCATATCATAACAATAGGGAAATCCCACTATACTTCTTGAGGGAAATGTATGTAGATTTTGTTTTGGGGAAGCATGTTAACTATTTTCATCACTTTTCATTTCAGGGGGTCAATTTGATAATTTCGCAAACTAATCCAATGCGAGGAAAAAATATGCAAACTACCCAATCCCTTTACCTTGTAGGCATTTACCTATGATATGATTATTGCATGTTGAGAAATCTCTTCCACAAAAACAATAAGCATTACTCCAATTAACATGTAAAATGGTCCATCATGCCACATTTGTTAAGGGTATTGACCAATTGGACCCATCGTCTAATGGCGGGGAAAGGATATCATCACCTAGTGGGGTAGGACAATCATCTTCTTTTGGGGTCAAACCACCATCTAATACTGGGGGCAGACCATCATCTAACAATAGCCATAATTAGTATTCATATGCATGCATGTTTTGTGGCCATATTTTCCATCGTCCTTCAAGAGATATTTCCCATGGTGTTTTTTGAGAGAGGTAAGTACAAAAATATGTTTTACTTTTATTGGATTTATATTTAGTCAAGTAATTTTTTGAAAAACATTTTACACAAACACATAGAGATAATATTCATTTTTTGAACTTGTATTCATTAGCTCGTTCTCCACAAGGATAAACTATTTATGTGCCTAGTGCCCCCTTACTACCACCACTGAGGTATTTGTTTAGTTGAATTCATAACTAAAATTTGTTTAGTATCAATATATAATTATATTACCATTTTCTAATGGTTTGTGTGAAGGTCACTCACCCCATGGTAGACACATGCCACTACCAAAAATTAGTATAGTCACAAGGGTGGTTGCATTGTAGTATTCCTGATATAAAATAGTATGTAGAACATAAATATTTTAGCTAGAAATGGCAGAGAAACAATGATATAACCAGAATAATACTAGAATAACACCAGAATAACACCAGAATGAGCACTTTGATTATTGATAGAAATTTTCACTTGCCTCTTCGAGGGGGAAACCTCTAGAAGAGCAGAGCTCTATTACAATAATATCCAAGACAATATTTATCATACCCTCTACTTCTGTTTATACTAAATCTATCTATCCAAAAGAACAATCTAGAGGAATATCCTTCTAGAAGCAGAATCTTCTATTAGGTCTTCTTACATTTGAATTATTCTTCCTTTTTGCTAGGACTTATTAATATTGGACTTTATTACATGGAATTATATTATTCTACCTATGTGAGGGGTTAGGGAGGTTAGGTCCCTAGCATGCCCTCCCCCTTGAAGAACAACCTTGTCCTAAAGGCTTTATATGAGGGAATTGTTGTAGAATGGTGGTCGACTCCTAGGTGGCATCTTCTGAAGGTGTACCTTTCCATTGGACTAACACTTCCTGGATGGTGTGCTAATGGAGATGACGCTCTCTCTGGGCCAAGACTACTTGTGACTGCAACTATATGGAACCTTATTCATCCAACTTAGGGATACTATTTTGAGTTTGGAACTTAGTGCCAATCACCTTCTTTAAGCAGGAAACATGAAAAACAAGATGGATCTTCGACTAACTAGGTAGAGCTAACTGATAGGCCATCGATACCACACGTTGGAGCACTGTATAAGGACCATAAAATTTGGGTGCATGTTCCTAACATCATTGAGCTTTGAGTGAAGTCTTCTTATAAGGTTGTATTCGAAGAAATACATGGTCCCCTTCAACAAAATGGTGTTCGGAACGAACTTGATCTACTTGTTTCTCCATGCAATTCTGATCCATGACCAAATTGTCTTTGAGGGCACGAAGAATAGCCTCACAGACTGTAAGATTTGTGTCAACCTCATGAACCTTTGAGACCCCTGACATATAGGAGAGAACTAATGGGGGATTTTGGCCATAGACTAATTCAAAAGGAGTCATGTGAGTAGTTGTATGGTAAGATGTGTTGTACCACCATTCAACTAGGGGTAACCATTGATCCCACCAATTTTTCTGCTCACATGAAAAACACCTCAAATATGTTTCCAAACACTTGTTGACAACTTCAGTCTAGCCATCCATCTGGGGATGATAGGAAATGTTGAGATGCAATTGGGTGCCCTATAGCTTGAAAAATTCTTGCCAAAAATTGTTTGTGAAAGTGGGGTCTCTGTCAGAGACAATATAATTAGGCATGCCATGAAGCTTGAAGATATTATCCATGAATATTTGAGCTATTGTGGTTGTTGTGAATGGGTGTTGAAGAGCACAAAAATGAGTATATTTGGAGAGATGATCGATGACCACCATGATGACTAACTTATTGACCGATTTAGGTAAGCCTAAAATGAATTCCATAGAAATATCTTGCCAAATAGTAGGGGGAATCGAAAGCGGTTGGAGTGTGGCTGGAGATTTGATAGTTTCTTCCTTATTGCATTCACGTACCTCACATTCAGCCACAAAGGTGCGGACATCCTGTTTCATACCTTCCCAGAAAAACAAAATTTTGACCTGTTCATAGGTTTTGGTAACTCCTGAAATGCCCGAATGTGGGTGAATGCCTGAATGTGGGTGAGGAATGAATTTAATAAAGAATTGTTGGTTTAAGTTGGGATTGATTTCATAAATACAAATGGACTTTGTAGCGAAGCTCTTCATTATGCCAAGAGTGCCTTGGAGAAACTGAAGAATTTTGTTGCAATTGGTGGAGTAGGATAGAAATTTTGGGGTCTTGCAACCATTCCTGATGAATAGCTTGGAGCCAATCTGGTACAATGAAAGATAGGGAGAAAAGGGACCCTTCTTCTTCATATTTTCAGGAAAGAGCATCGAACACTACATTTTCCTTTCCCTTCTTGTAAATGATCTCATAATCATAGACAAATAGCTTGGTCACCCATTTTTGTTGTGTCAGGGATGGAATTCGTTGTTCCAAGAAATAATTGAGTCTCTGATGATCAATTTTGATTTGGAATAATTGACCCAATAAATAAGGACGCCAGAGATCCACATCAAGTAGAATAGCTAACATTTCCTTTTCATAAATGTATTGGCCCAAATGTCACTTTGAAAGTTTTTTTCTAGTGAAGGCCAAGGGCATGCCATCTTGCATGAGGACGACGCCAATTCCTTTCCCGGAAGCATCATATTACAATACAAATGTATTTGTGAAGTTTGGGAGTGTTAGGATATGGGTCGGGAACATAACATATTTTAAGGCTTGGAAGGCATGATCTGCAGCTGAATTCCAAGTGAAAGCATTCTTTTTAAGAAGTGAAGTGAGAGGAGTTGCAGTCTTTCCATAATTCCGAAAAAACTTGCTATAATAGCCTGTTAAACCCAAAAAACCATGCAATATCTTAAGATTTTTAGGGCGAGGCCAATCTTGCATAGATTCAATTTTCTTAGGATCCACTCAGACACCATCCTTACTGACAATATGACCCAGGTATTCCACTTCTGAGGCACCAAAGGGACATTTATATTGTTTGAGGAAAAGTTGGTGCTTAGAGACTAGATGGAGAACTTGATTCACATCGGAGATATGGGATGACCAAGTTTTACTATAGATGAGAATATCATCAAAGAAAACTAAGAAAAAATGATGGAGAAAAGGATGAAAGACATGATTCATAAGACTTTGGAAAGTGGAAGGAGAATTACACAATGCAAAGGGAATTACCAAGAATTCGTAATGACCCTCATGAGTGTGAAATGAAATCTTGGGAATGTATTCTTATTCCACACGGATCTGGTGGTAGCCAGAACGTAGATCCAATTTGGTGAAGTACTAAGCACCACTCAATTCATCCAAGAGGTCATCAATGACAAGAATGGGGAATTTGTCTTTGATTGCGAGTTTGTTAAGGGCGCTAAAATCAAGACACGTGTGCCAAGTACCTTCTTTCTTGAGTACCATGACCACAGGGGAAGATTAGAGGATAGTATTGGGATGGATAACACCAAATTCTATTAATTCATGAACAATTTTCTCAATTTCATTCTTTTGGGAAAAGGGATGACAATAAGGCCGAACATTGGGAGGAAGACTGCTTAGGATGAGAGGGATGGAATGATCATGGACTCCACGAGAAGGGGGAAGTTATTTGGGGGTGGTAAAAACAACTTGGTGGAGGGTGAGGATAGATTGGAGGTCGGGATGCACATAAGGTGTCTCAACAACATGAATGGAGTAGAGTTGGGCTATAATTCCTTAATGAACTTTTTTTAGGAGATTTTCCATGTGATGGGAATTGATGATCTCAAGGGAGCCTGTTGTGATGCTTTGGAACTTATAATGTTGTCCCTCCTGTTGGAATTGCATGGTTAAGTCCTTAAAATCCATGAGAATGGGGCCTAGAGTGTGTAACCATTCGACACCAAGAAAAATGTCAAAACCACCCATGTCTCTAGCAAACATATGGGATTTCAGGTGATATTGACCTATTTGGAGTCGCACATTTTCACATCGTCCCCCACATTTCATGGAACCACCATTGGCAATCATGATTTGAAAATTATTGATGGTAAGGATGTAACAATTGACTTCTTGGGAAATGTGGCGATGAATAAAGTTATAGGTGCTACCACTGTCCACAAGGATGATGAATTTCCTATTTTTTATGTAACCAATTAATTTGAGAGTCTAGGGAGCAAAGAAACTAGTGAGGGCATTAAGTGAAATCATCGGGTCAACGTCTGGTGGGTCAGAGGGTGGGGTGAGGTCATATGGAAGTGGTAGTTCCTCCATAGGAGGAACACCAACATCTTCTTCGAAAATATCCTCAGCCACAACCATAAAAAGATTTTTTTCCTTACACTTGTGCTCAGGAAAATATTTGTCATCACAATTACAAAAAGTACCCTTGAATTGAAGTTCAACCATTTCATCCCTGGTTAATTTATGGATCTTGAGGGGATTTGTAGGAGGGGAAAAATTGGTGGGTTTAGGGCAAGGAGGAAAGGAGGGTTTGCGGGTCTAGGAGGATACAATCTGTTCAAAATCCTTGGCTTGTTGAGTAGCTTCCAACCAATTTTGGGGCATGCCATGAGAACATGGGAATGGATTTCATCTTTGAGACCACTGATAAATCATTCCCTAAAGAAAGCATCTGACATGCCCTTCGTTCTGAAAGCCAAGTGCTCAAATGTGGCAATAAAGTCTTCCACTATCCCAGACTGCTTTAACTTGGTCAAACGACCTAAATCATGGGTGTTAGAGTAAAAGTAGTCATAAAGTTTGGCCACAAACTATGTCCAAGAAAGATACCCTTGGTGTGCCTTTTTCACCATTGCCACCATTGTCATCATTCTGGATCTAGATGTAGGACACCATAATGAATCTTGGCTAAATCATCAGTAATTCCATGCAAAGAGAAATAATGTTCCATTTGGGTGACCCAACTTGTGGGATCTGATCCATCAAATTTGTTCACCTCAATCCTGGGAGGGCGGAGGTCTCGAGAAAATTGGTGAGTATGAGGACCTTGGTAATGGGAAGAGTCATGGTCATCCTGATAACATGGTTGTTCACAAGAGGAAGGGTTCTGGGAATGGCCCATGAAGTGTTCTTTGAGGTCTTTGATGTATGAACATTGTTCCTTGAGGATCACAATATCTGAATTGATTGAGATAAGGTTGGCATTGATATTCTTGATGTCTTCTTGGATCTGGTGGTTGTCAACAATCAAGGTATTGAGTTCTTGGGATTTGGTGGTATCCATTTGGAAAAATGGGTAGGAAAATGGTATAGGGGAAACAAAAGGGTTTTGGAGGGGTGGGTGGGACCATTGCAAAGAAGGGTGTCAAATTATAGGTACCACTGTGATCAGGGAAAAAAGGGGGATCCAATGGGATAGGGGCCAAATAAGGGTGTTGAAGAAGGGTAGAGTCCAGAAAAAAAAATTGTGTTAAAAACAATAGATATCACTGGAATCGGGGTGAAGAGAGGAACCCAATGGGATATGTCCCAAATAAGTGTGTCGGAGGGACCATTACATTTTTTTTCTTTTTTACTCCTGTGGAGTTATACTCTGGCTTGAATAATACTGCAATGACGAAATGCCCAAATGCTTAACAGGAAGAAATGTGTAGTAATTTTGCAACCAAAATGTAGAAGGAACAATTGCACGACAATAGATCTTCTCTGTTCTATTTTTGTTTCTGTCCCCAGGCGTAGGATATTCAGGGTTTCTACAGACAAGGGTTTTCCCTGTGCTATATCTCTCTAATATACGTGCACGGTCCAACAGTAGTACTCGGCCCAATATCTCAGGGCACCAACTAAGGAGGCTAGACCGTGCCCTTAGTCGTACTACCCGACTACCTAGGTACTAGAGAGTATCTTCTTGAGTGTTGTTCTCAGTGGCATTATAGAAGTCAGGCGGCTGCTCGGTTTATCTATGGAGGGATTCAAGAAATATAGGTTGATCTGTATACATATGTTTTCGAATGCACTACCACTTGAATGGGTACCAACAGGGGTTACAAGGGTGGCCAACAGATGTGTTCTTAAGTACCTCTTGTATTTCTTGCATGTATGACTCCCTGACCATGGTTTTATGCACGTAATGACAGATCTCTATAGCTTTAAGATGTTGGAATACGTCTCTACCCTGAAAAAATTCAACCCACAAATTTTTGTCGAGGAAGGTGCTATGATACCACTTGTAGTATTCCATATATAAAATAGTATGCATAACATAAATATTTTAGCCAAAAATGGTAAAGAAACAATGATATAACCAGAACAATACCAGAATAATACCATAATAACACCAGAATGAGCACTTTGATTATTGATAGCAATGTTCACTTGCCTCTTCGAGGGGGAAACCTCCAACAGAGAAGATCTCTATTACAATAATATCCAAGACAAAATTTCCCATACCCTCTACTTCTATTTATACTAAATCTATCTATCCAAAATAACAATCTAGAGGAAGATCCTTCTAGAAGCGGAAGCTTCTATTAGGTCTTCTTACATTTGATTTATTCTTCCTTATTTCTAGGCCTTATTAATATTGGACTTTATTACATGAAATTATATTATTCTACCTACATGAGGGGTTAGGGAGGTTAGGTCCCTAACACACATCCAGAGTAGAAAGAAATAATCTATAATGTATAACCTATTCATAGGTTTTTGTTGAATTGATTAATTGCACGTGTATTTTTTAATTGTTTATTCATGTGTGTTTGCAACACTCAACTAGAGAGACCATTGTGGCTTCTCCATCACCTAATACCGAATTGTCACATATCCTAGTGATATGAATGTTGGATCTCATAGGGATGGTCAACACAGTTTTGTTTCTGCATGTTCAATGGCGAAAACTCACACATAAGGAACCATTAAGTATATCATATAAACTAATTTATTTTATATTGACTTATAAAGTATTGTTTTATAGATGTGTAACATGATCTCTTGGAGTTAATTTCTAGTTGGACCATCAAGCATTATAGCCATTTCCATTCCTATTCATACTATTTTGAATCAATCGATGGGGATTTTACCTTCCCTTGATTCATCTATCCATGCTAGTATTGGTATTTTGGTCCCTATAAACATTCCCTACTCATAGGTATTTTGCAAATGGTTAAAATTTATGAGTTATGTATGTGTATGTTGATCATGGTATCATTAAATCATGCATATAACTAGTTTGATAATTGGTGATTACAACCATTGGCAAGAGTAGTCCATGACCCTAATGCACCACATACTTAGATGCATATTGTATAGGCCCTTCTAGTGCACTTGCACATGGTGGTGGTGTTTCCCTTTCACCAACCACTATACCGACCATTAGTTTGAGTGAGCCCATTATGGTACACTCTATTGTTGGTGCATGTGTTGTGGTAGGCTATTTTTTAGAGGCAAAATTTCGCTAATTGGCTATTTTTTGACCATTTTTTGAAAAATAAATATTCTCCAATTTTGTTAAAAATTTGCCTATTTTTTGGATAAATATGATTAAATTGATAATACGCACCCAAAATTTACAAGTTTTAATAGAAAATTGTATGTTTTTTATCAAATATTCGCTTGCATATTATATGTATGGTTTTCAAATTGAAATAGTCGCCTAGAATACTATACATAGGTATAATATTTAAATCCTTAAAAAATACCTTGTGTTGTGGTACCATCTTCCAATGATAAATGTACTTTAGTCACA
Source organism: Picea sitchensis (assembly GCA_010110895.2). Taxonomy (NCBI): domain Eukaryota; kingdom Viridiplantae; phylum Streptophyta; class Pinopsida; order Pinales; family Pinaceae; genus Picea; species Picea sitchensis. The sequence goes on from SNQJ01S0030095.1 coordinate 71,982, forward strand.
TCCATTGTTGTTGCATAACATGTATTTTACAAGTTACATGAGTATGTTATTCATGTTATATCATTAAATCATGCATCTAACTAATTAGACACTTGGTAAAGGAGTATCTCGCTCATTTAATGTGCATGTCTCTATACCCACTATATTCACATTCACTATTGTTTCCTTTAAGAATGATGTACAACCAACGACCCTGACTCCTAGTCAAGGATGCCAATATCCTAACCCATAATCATTTTTTAGAGTGAAATGAATACTATATAAACTTATAACAACCTAATATTGAATTCCATTTATGCATTCATAATTGGTCGAACTCAATGATTATCCGTACATTTTAAAAATTATGATTGCATAAAGTAGTTCTTTTCAGAGGAGGGCACCACATGCACCTATACCCCACATGAATGAATTTGGTATTTGTGATAAATTATTGGGTAGTAATCGTTTTTAAAGTTTGTTAAATAATAAAATGGGGAAATAACTCATAAATATCGTTCTTTGAATTATAGTTTCCTTAGATGATCTCTGATCCTAGATGTAGATAGGCTCAATTTACATGAGGAAAAAACAAAAGTAAGAGTAACGTTTAAGATGCACATGACATTAGCAAGGATGGGAAGAGTTATTCAATACCTCCATTATTAATTTTTCTCTTTGGAAATGAAATCTCAATTATTAAAGTCTGTACAATAAGCCAATATGTAATATGTATGTACATATAAATATGGCATGATATACGTCCTTTGGGAGTTGTACATTCAAGCCATTTTGGAATTTGCACTCTATACATACATTTTTAATGAAATAATATGATTCGTTTTCCTTGAATTAATATGTAATTTAAATCATTTCGTATTATCAATTCAATCCATTTGTATTATATTCAATCCATTTCAGTTTGTTCCAGGTATCAAAATGGTTTGCATAGTAAAATTTACAATTTCTACTCTAGATCCATGTCACCTTTTTCTAGGTGTCAAAATAATTTTCTTGGTAAAACTCTACTCCCTGAATCTAATAGATTGTATGGTTTATAGTTTTAGAAAAAATCATTGTATATTCTACACATCTAGTAAAGACCTGGTTAACTTCACAATTGTGCCATTCTTAAGGAACCTACAATGACAACGATCACATTACATGGAACTTGTTAAAAGGACATCAATGACGCATTTTCTTCCTAAATTTAATGAAGTTTGTTGCATGCTCAAATATAAGAAATAAAAATTTACAACTTTTTTGTAATTTTGATAATCGCGTGTTTAGCTAAAAACATGTCTCAAGTACATGATGTTGGATTGATATTGTCGGGGAATATTTCATATGGATATCTATTGTGTATATTTTTTAACCCTTAAAACTATTTTGATTTTGATTTTTTTTTTTGGTTTGTTTGTTTGTTGGCATTGGTCACCTAGGAAGTGTGCTTCACAACCTTGTTGGAAATCATGTTTCTTAACACCAAAAGTTGAGATTGAAAGGAAGAAAACAACGTTTTTTCAAGTTTAAGTATGGGAGGGTTATCATTTGCCCCTATTACATGTGCCAATATCTAGGGAAGGCGAGGTATGTTGTTTGGAGGATGAAATATTTTGTGGTTTAGAAATTACTATAGAGTGGTCAGGCCTCTCAAAAATAATGGTATAATGGTCAACTCAGGCAGGAAGAAGAGAAATGATCCTACTATTATTTTTTTATTTTTTCTATTGCATCACCACCTACCAAGATTCTTTGGAAAAATGAAAATAAACCCACTAAATCCATATCTAAAAATTACATCCTTATTTTAATTTGAAATTGTGTCAAGGAATATGATCATGTGAAGGATGATCAAAAACTAAATTTTGTTTATATCCACATAAAAAGATGTAATGATGAAATGGTTCATTGGCTTACAATGTCACTTGTTTAAATCATGAAAGGAAATGAAGTAAGAATTCTTGGAAAACTATAGAGAATGTTTTTGAACCATAATCACAAAGGACATTTTGAGAATACAAAACCAAGATGATGAAGAAGATTATATGCAAAATTCCAATATATCTTTTGAGAATGCCCAAACAAAAGGCATGATAAGAAATGATTTTACATTGGTCGATAGGAATACCTTGTTAGGATGAGAATACATCAGGCCTTCTACTCTATATGGGTAGAGGTATGGAAGGTGGTATGTCAAACAATCAAAATAAATTTGTAATACCAAAGGTAGTAGATGAGTCCTTTGTGATTATTTCTTGAATAGTTATTGGAGAACTTCTTAACACTACCTTTGAGTTGATAGGAGATAGAGAGAGATGTAACTCCCATGTAACTCTCATGCTTTGGTATGATATTCATGATTCCAATATTCAATTGGCATATTTTTTAGATTAAATGGGAATTAGTTGTATTTTGGGGATTCATTTTGTTTCATTTTCCAACAATTAATTTTTCCATATTTATTCTTACTTCAATGTGACATCGTTGGAAAACAAAACTAGGCATTTTTACTTAGAGAACTAGTGCCACATAGGGATTGGTTTGGATATGGGGAATCCATGTGTTCATGGAACCATTAAGTGTTGTCTCCCATACATCCTCATTTTTGGGGGAAACATAAAGGGAACACGGAGGAAGTCCCACATATTCTTGAGGTTTTTCATATGTAACATTTCCCAATATTTTGGAACTTGTCTAGGAGGTTGAAAAAGGTTCAAACCTACTATTTTTCATGCACCCTCCAAGATACTTATGATAGCATCAATCTATTTTCTTGGCCGATTTATTTGGACCATTATGCATATTAAATGTGACACAACACATAGTTTTCAAGTGAACTAGAAGGTGACATCTCTCAAAGTTACCTATGAATCATTACTATGTGGATGGTGAGGTGTCGACCAAAGATTGATCTGAGCAATGGTAGTGAGACCATGTGAATTTAATTATTAGAAAAAACTTAGTGACAATGGAAATGACAACTAGTGAGAAACGACACTCTCTAAAACTTAAAAAAGAGCAATTTTGACCTTCAACACAAGTCTAGAACAATGATGTAGTTGTCAATAGTCAATCTTCCATCCTCTAAGATTATATGATGCACGTGTTTGATGGTTCATTACTACAGTCTTATACAAATCATCGCCTCATACATTGATGGAGGGTTTGTTGGGTCATACATCAATAGAGTGTGTGGTGGGTTTTGGAATAAAAAATACATGTGTTGGAATAGAAAATTTTGGGGTTCAACGCAGTAAACGAGGTAGAATGGACCAAAGGAAGCAGTGCACACTAGGAAAGAAGGAAAAGAAGTGCAAAAAAGCACAAAGGAAGAAGCTCTCCACGAATGAAGGAAGATTAGAACATAGTAAAAAAAGGAATGGTTGGACTAAGGACCAACCGCGTGGAAGGAAGTTAGAAAGTGGACAAGTTGAGTCCACTTAGAATTAGAGTTTTGAGTCATAATGTAAGGGGTTTTACCCATTTTTTAATACAAATAGAGGATGTATGAGGTAGTTAGGGTGTTAATCAATCGAGTATCGTTTCTTATCTTAGAGTTCATGAACGAAGTACTTTGAGCATATTTTTGAGTCTGAGTCGAAGTATATGTGTTGTTGAGAGCTGTGGAGCTCAAATGGAGTCAGTGTTGAGATGTAATCGAGATTTAGGTTGCAAGTTGTGGAGCTTGGTGCGACGCTGGTCAACCTCACAGTTTATAACCTTATGATGTAATGCGCACAACACTATTTTTGATGAAGAATAAGAAATAAACAAGAATATCTTTGTGGACGTAGCCTGGGGGGGTGAACCACAGTAAAAATGGTGTCTTTTATGTGTGTTGCATTGATTTTATATGTTTTATGATGAATGAATGAAAAATGAATGCATCTATTAGAGTTTATTTACAGTGCGCAGTAGAATAATCATGAAGAAGGAATTTTATTGAAAGGATAAAGTAGTATATGTAATGAATGTTATAGTAGAATGCATGTCAAAGTAGAAGAAGTAAAAGGAACATCCCCAATCCCTTCCATGACTGCAGAATCTACATCCTGTAGTCACCCATAAGACATCTCGGGTGAGACTGCGATGTGCACTCTGTCACCGTCTATGTGTAGTGTAGCCTTCTGGTTTACCAAAAGGGTCGATGGTGAATAGGGTTTTGTTGGAGAATTGAGGTAGAACCCAGGTCAACCCAGACATCCAACAAATGGTTTTGTTGTCGGCTGGAACTCAGAAGAACAACCTGGAAGGGATCTAGGAGAAGGTCAATGAAGAAGATTCGGTGGTATAAAGTAATGTTTAGGCCATGTAACCCTACAAAGAAAGAGATTGAAATATGGTTGGAGACAAATAATCTCGAGTTTGGGTAGAAAGATAATAGAAGCTCCAGGTATACATCGCGTTAGTATCTATAGAGGTATGTGTTTATTGATTTGCATGAGGCATATTTTTGTTATTTCCCATAGTTATTACAAGAATGGATAATGAGGTTGAAGGATACCTATCCGACTAATCGGATAAGGCCAATAGAGTGGAATGTTGAGAACATTGCGTGATTGGAAAGGGTTAATAACAAATTCACGTGTGTAGTGGATTTCTGGTTAGACAATATTACTACAGGGTTTATTACTAAATTTTCAGTTGATACAACGAAGTCATATACTATTGTAGAGCAGGATTTCTTGAAAGGACACGAAGAGACAATTAATCAATGAATTTCATAAACCAAGTTCATAGGATCAGTTCATGAATGAAATGATAGAGATTGAGTAGAAACTAGGAGAATCAGTCTGGGAGGTGGGCCATAAGTTCAAAACACTAAAAGGTAAGTTGAAGTACCCTATTATAGTTATTTGTTAACTCTTTATTGGCACATTTTAAGTATCCTTTGAGACAAAAAAAGTTCCAAAGGCGGGTTGAAGCCCTGCAAGTAGCTTTACAGTTAGAGAAAAACCATTATAAGCAAACAGATCCAACTGTGGAAAATATGAGACAAGATCTGAAGAAATTAACACTTTAGTTGAATCAGAATAAAGGTAAGGAGAAAAGAGAAGATTTATGGTGTACACTATGCAAGACAGAAGTCTAGCGCATAGTGAAGAGGAGGAAATAGAGATAACGACATTTGAAATTGAAAGCTTTAGTATTGAGTCATAATGTAAGGGTTTTTACCCATTTTGTAATATAAATAGAGGATGTATGAGGTAGCTAGGGTGTTAATCAATAGAGTATGGTATCTTATCTTAGAGTTCATGATCGAAGTACGTTGAGCATATTTTTGAGTCTGAGTCAAAGTATATGTGTTGTTCAGAGCTACGGAGCTCAGATGGAGTCAGTTTTGAGATGCAATCGAGAGTCTGGTCGCAAGCTGTGGAGCTTATTGCGACGTTGGTCAACCTCATGGTTTATAACCTTGTGATGTAATTCACGCAATGCTATTTTTTATGAGGAATAAGAAATAAATCAAAATATCTTTGTGGACGTAGCCCGGGGGGGTGAACCATGGTAAAAATGGTGTCTTTTATGTGTGTTGTGTTGATTTTATATGGTTTATGATGAATGAATGGAAAATGAATGCATCTGTTAGAGTTTATTTACAACATGCACTAGAATAACCATGAAGAAGGAATGTTATTGAATGGATAAAGTAGTATATCTAATGAATGTTATAGTAGAATGCATGTCAAAGTAGAAAAAGTAAAAGGAACATCTCCAATCTCTTCCATGGCTACAAACATCTGCATCGTGCAGTCACCCATAAGACATCTCAGGTGATACTACGTTGTGCACTATGTGCGCAGTGTAGCTTTCTGGTTTACCCGAAGGGCCGATGGTGAATAGGGTTTTGTTGGAGAACTAAGGTAGAACCCGGCTTATCCCATACATCCAACAAATGGTTCTGTTGTCGACTGGAACTTAGAAGAACAACTTGGAAGGGATTTTGGAGAAGGTCAATGAAGAAGATTAAGTGGTAGAAATGAATGTTTAGGCCATGGAACCTGACAAAGAAAGATATTGAAAGATGGTTGGAGACAAATAAGCTTGAGTTTGCGCAGAAAGATAATAGAAGCTCCAGGTATACACTACACTAGCATCTATAGAGGTATGCATTTACTGATTTGCATGAGTCATATTTCTGTTATTTCCCAGAGTTATTACAAGAATGGATATTGAGGTTGAAGGATACCTGTCCAACTAATCAGATAAGGAAAGTAGAGTGGACTGCTTAGAACATTGTGTGATTGGAAAGGGTTAATAACAAATCAATGTGTGCAGTGGATTTCTGGTTAGAAAGTATTACTACATGGTTTATTACTAAATTTTCAATTGATACAACAAAGTCATATACTGTTGCAGAGAAGGATTTCTTGAAAGGACGTGAAGAGAAAAAAATCAATGAATTTCATAAACCAAGTTCAGAGGATCAGTTCATGACTGAAATGATAGATATTAAGTAGAAACTAGGAGAATTAGTATGGGAGGTGGACCAGAAGTCCAAAACACTAAAAGTTAAGTTGAAGTACCATATTACTGATATGTGGCATAGAAAATTATTTGTTAACTCTTTATTGGTACATTTGAAGTATTCTTTGAGACAAATAAAGTTCCAAATTCAAGTTGAGGCCCTGGAAGCAACTTTGTAGTTAGAGGAAAATCAGTATAAGAAGACAGATCCAATTGTGGAAAACATGAGACAAGATCTGAAGAACTTAACATTTCAATTGAATTAGAATAAAGGTAAGGAGAAAAGAGAAGATGTCTAGTGTACAATATGCAAGACATAAGGGAAACACATAGTGAGGAGGAGGCAATACAGATAACGACATTGGAAAGTGAAATATTTAGTATTACTAAATACATGTTGCAAATGGATGAAGACATGGCGCATAAACAACTTAAGGACGTAGAACAGATGGAATTGTTATTGGATAAGATACCAACAAAAGTGTTATATATGTTATAGATAAGTGTTGCGCAGTAGGTACAATCAAGAGCTAGGAAAATTGTGACACACTTGAAGACAGCCAAGGAAGAGAAGGAGGTGTTGGAGATAGTCCTCAAAGAAGTTCAGATTGAACATGAGGAGGAAAAATGATGCACAGATAAATTGGAGCAAAGACTTGAAGAAGTCTTCCAAACAATCCTAGATAACACACTATCAAGAGAACTCAATGCAAAAGAGAAGATAACAAGGATATCATAGACTATGGAAGGATACAAACAAGAGATAGTAGAGTTGGTTGGGACATTGACACTAACCACCCCTCCATAAGTGAGATCAAAAAGGGAGAAACATGCAACATAATAGACATAAAAAATGGGATTGGAAGTAAAATAAATAGTAGAGCTCTATGAAAGGACTCTGTAGATCTGTATGATCCTAGAAGAAGATGAAGGGATCCATAAGTTGGATCAGAGGGAAGAGAAGCTAAATGTTGCAGTTCAGGATCTAAATAATAAACAGAAGGCAATGCCCATATCATATATATTAAGGGTCGCACAGGAAATCAAAAAACTGCAAGTAGAGATGAAGACAATCCAAGAAACAAGACAGACAAGACAAGCTCATTTGGAGCCCCTGCAAGAGGAAGCAAAGAAGACGATAAAAGACATGGAAATAGAGAAAATCATACTGGAACAAGTGCACTTGGAAAGTAAAGAAGTGTTGAAAGAGCACATAACAATGTAGGTGGTGGATACCTTGACAGAGAAGAGTGCATAGGCTAAGACACGAGTGGATGAATTAGCAAAGAAGTTCCATGTATTGAAGAGATCTGTGCAGGAGGCACACACTTCCTGAGTGGCTCGGGATGAGCCACAAGTTAGTGTTGGGGGCCTGTTGGAGTAGGAAATTTTGGGGTTCAGTGCAATAAAATAGGTAGAATAGACCAAAGGAAGTAACGTGCACTAGGAAATAAAGAAAAGTAGCACAACAAAGGGAAAAGGAAGAAACGAACCAAGAATGAAGGAAGATCAATGTAGAGTCAAAAAAAGGAATGGTTGGATCGAAGACCAACCGTGCAGAAGGAATTTAGAAAGTGGGCAAGTTGAGTCCACTTAGAATTAGATTTTTGAGTCATAATGTAAGGGGTTTTACCCATTTTGTAATATCAATTGAGGATGTATGAGCTATCTAGGGTGTCAATCAATCGAGTATGGTATCTTATCTTAGAGTTCATGGGCGAAGCACTTTGAGCATCTTTTTGAGTCTGAGTTGAAGTATTTGTGTTGTTGAGAGTTGTGGATCTTAGATGGAGTTAGTGTTGAGATGTAATTGAGGGTCAGGTCGCAAGTTGTGGAGCTTGGTGTGACATTGGTTAGTCTCACCGTTCATAACCCTACGATGTAATATGTGTAGCACTATTTTTGATGAAGAATAAGAAATAAATAAGAATATCTTTGTGGACATAGCCCAGGGGGGTGAACCACGATAAAAATGGTGTCTTTTATGTGTGATGTGTTGATTTTATATGCTTTATTATGAATGAATGGAAAATGAATGCATCTGTTAGAGTTTATTTATAGTGCGCACTAGAATAATCATGAAGAATGAATGTTGTTGAATGGATAAAGTAATAGATATGATGAATGTTATAGTAGAATGCATGTCAAATTAGAAAAAGTAAAAGGAACATCCCCAATCTCTTCCATGATTGCAGACATCTATGTCCTGCAGTCACCTGTAATCCATCTCGGGTGAGACTGTGTTGTGCACTTTGTGCACAGTGTAGCCTTCTGGTTTACCAGAAGGGCCAATGGTGAATAGGGTTTTGTTGGAGAACTAAGGTAGAACCTGGGTCAGCCCATACATCCAAGAACATATGTGTGAGGTGAACAAATGAAAATTTGTAGATCCATTTAGTTTCTATTCCATCAAGACCCTTTTTTCAAGTGTCCATAAATTTAATTTAGATACATGATACAACTCATGATAGAATGTAAACTAGGTGTTGGATCAATAAGTCATACATTCCATTGAAATTACGACATCGTAATTATGCTAGGGTCCCCCTTCCTCCACTAATCACATACCCTAAAAAAATATAATAAACCAAAATTGATTTTAATATATGGTAACAATTATCATAATTACATTGTCATTAATAACACAAATTCATTTCATAAAAAATGAGACAAATCAAATTATATATATATATGAGAGATGAAAAGATAAGGTAAAATTCAAAACGAGGGGAATCTATAGAATATAGTAGGTTAAGTTTTGAAAAAGGAATACCATTGTTAGCCATTAACAAATGATCACAAGAATATACTATGAAGTAAAAACAAAATGTGTTTAATTTTCAAATAGATGTGAGATTATTTAAAAGTTGATGAATATATGATTTTGAATTTGACTTTATGATTTGGAATTGTGTACCATGAGTGAAACTCTTTATGGAGTGATCTAAAAATGATAAAGGCTTGTATTCTTGAAAATATTTGCTAGTTTTAATTCAAGTCTTCTTATGCAAAAGGATCAATTTGCAAACACAATTTTTTTATAGAAATTACACATTCAAGATGCAGATAATAAGCAACAAATAACAGTGAACAGTAAACACATAACATAACAAATGATAAAGGAGTTCACCTCTCTCTTGGGCTACATCTCCTGGTCCAGCTTCCAATGGATCTTTTATATTATTTGCTCAAAGTGATAAAATATGTGCTTTACATTGCTCAAAATTCCAAATAGATGGCTCCAATGGATTCAAAACATCCAAAAACCCCTAGTTGGGCTTTTTCGACACCTGATTTGGCCAAAAATTGAAGAAGATAGGCTTCTTGGAAGTTCCCCTTCAAACGTGTTGTCTCTGGATCGCCAAAATGCACCTCTGTGTGTCCAACCTAGCTCGCGCGCTCATTTCCGTGCTAAAACCTAGCACCGGGCACATAACCAAAAATCGTGCAAACTGTAGGATGGTTAGGGAACCTAGCCCCTAACCACCAAACCGTTGGGCATGTGGCTTACCATATGACCGCACCCGCACATAAAAAGGGCCAAGTTTTAAAACTTATGGTAACGCGCCAAGTGTTCAAGCGCGCAAAGTTTGAATGCGTGCACACGGTGGTGTTTATATGGTGGTTATATGTGACCGGGGGGCGGGGCTTAGCCCCGGCCCAGACCGCGCCCAACCGTTACACATTTCAAACTCAAATAATTTTAAAATCATATAATAGTTAAGAACTAATGGTGGGCACGCCGGTTGGGTGGCCCTTCCCAAAGCTCTTCCCCTGCCTGGAGGTCGCGGGGTCAAGTCCTACCGACTACACAAATTTTATCCAATGCCCAGGTGACATGTGGCAGCCCTTGCTTGGGCCACGTGTCACCAATCCATTCGCCACCAAGATGCCACGTGTCGAATGCTAATTCATCCACACAACTGCCAACTTTCTGCCAACTCAGCCATGCCACGTCATAATACAACCCTACCACATCATCGTACAGCCCTACCACGTCATCGTATGGCCCTACCACGTCAGCATCCGTACGGACTGTATGGACTGTACAGTCAACAATTTTTTTTCCGTCTGTTTGACGATTTGAACAGAACACGATATCTCACTCATACAACGTCTGTTTGAACCTGAATGAGTTGTGTTGGGTTCGTGATGATGAGGCCTATGCACCCGTTCGATTTGAAGCGATTCCGAGCACTTTGAATTTTGAGCAAAATTTGATCCCTTGGATCACACCTCCCCATTGGAAAGCTTTTGGA
>SNQJ01S0030095.1:110939-121781 GCA_010110895.2 Picea sitchensis
GGGATGAAAGAGTGTGTCACCTTTGTGACACTAAGAAGGTTGAAGATGAAAAACACTTTCTCTTAGATTGTCCAACCTATACCCATATTATATCTCATTTTCAAAATATTGATCACACTACCAACCTTCCTAACCTCTTAACTGAACAAAAGTATGGTGATCTTGGAAACCTTCTCTTAATGCTTTTCGAGCACAGAAACAAAATTCTAAAAAATCACAAGTAATCACTTACCCTCTTAAGGTCCGATAGACCAATTAGATCTTAGTGGACGTTAATCATCATCATCATCATGATGTTCAATTCTAAACAGGAATATAATATCTATATGTAAACAATTGATATATTAAATTCCTATTTCATAAGTACATTAATACTTTATTTAATATTTTTTAATGAAAAATATATATATATATATATTTTAACTAAATTTGAAATTTAATAAATTTAATTGCTGTCTTTTCAACCACAACGAAATTTGGCAGCACATAAATTTGGTAGTTGAAAAATAATTATTTCGCTCCATCCACGCTACACTTAATTCCAAAAGCTGCCAAACCGTGAGCAGAACTAGACAGGCTTCTCATTTCGTTACACATACCACGTGAAGGACAAGTGCTTTACATGTCACATTGCCTTTTGGATGATTGAGTGCAGTTGAAACGTGCACTCAAGTTCAATGGATGAACCTGTCAATTGGATTGGCACTGTTTTATTGGACATTTAAAAGGTTGGAACCTTTAAATGTTTAAAGGCTCAGAAATTGATTGCATAAAGGAGGTGGCTGTTGGCATCATGCATGTGATGAGTTCCTCAATCATTAATGGGAGAATCACCTTTCGAGAGATGGTGAACATGTGCATTTTTGTTTTTTTGAGAGTTGGAGTAATTAGGTTGTTATATATTTGGATGGCATTGTCATTCATACCAGCCTCGATAATTGATATGATTAGAAAGTTAATTTATAATTTTCTATAGTTGGGTTGTAGTGAAAAATCGTTTTTTCACTTATGTAGTTGGGATTTGTTAGCCAAACCAAAGCATACGGGTGGTTGGAGATAGGAAATATTTTTTTACTTTAAGAGAGTTTTGGTAACAAATTTTTTATGGCGTGTGTTGATGAAGGAGGGGATCTAGCACACGGTTATAAAAGACAAATATCTTCCTTTTTGTTTGGTTGCCACTTGGTTTAGAACGACTTCTTCCACAGCGATATCGGCCTCACAAACATGGAAAAATATTTTAAAGTCTGTAAATTTGATCACTCACTAGTTGTGTTGGAATTTGGGGTCCGGTCACTCGATAATAATTGGTAAGGATTGTATTTTGGGACTGGGGAAGTCCTCTTTCTTATCTCCCGAGCTCATAACTTTCCTAAACCATAAAAACATTTGATACCTTTACCAAGCAAGAGGTATCTTGAGGACAGGGTTTTTAACAGTCAATTGGATATCTAGTGATGAGATCAGACTCTCTGGTGACCTGGCTTTGGAATGGGATGTCTTCTACAGGGCGCTATCGGGATCAGGTGTGCAACTTCAAAACAAAGACGATGAGCTCAAGTGGACTAGGGGTGATAAATCTGGACATATTACAGTAAAAAATGTTTATTGTGCTTTACAAATAAACTTTGGCATCGATCTATTGGTGGCTATAGGAGACACCTATGAACCTAGAACATTGCACAAAAAATCAGACTGTTCACCTGGTTAACTATTGAAAATAAAATTCTTACTTGGGACATCTTGCAACGGAAAGGATGGGAAGGTCCTAATATATGCCAATTGTGTACAAGTGATTCAAAAACAATGCTACATCTATTTGTCAAGTGTACCTTCATAAAACAAGTCTGGTACAGGATAAAAAGTGAACTAAAATTAAAATCTGAATGGGAAAGAAACTCTTTAATTGCTTGTTAAGAAAACTAGGCTAAAAAGGAGAGAAACTATCTCACCCTTCTTTGGTATGCTGGTATGTTTGGTTGGAATGAAACAATAAAGTTTTTGAAAATGGGATCCTCTCTGTTAGCTCAGTTGTTTATAAAACACTCATAATTGTTGCTAACACGACAACTCCAAAAAAAGTGGCGATCCCAAAAATCGTTCAGATTCACTTTCAAGGAGGCACTTATGTGGGTTGATTTGATGAAGCAACACAATCTAATGGTCTTTAGAGTGGGGCAGGGGGTTTGTTAAGGTTAACTGATAATTCAATTTACAAATGGACCTTTAATTATGGTCCAGGTACCAACACCAGGGCAAAATTACTTGGAGTTTGGGCTACTCTCAACTTGGTAGCTAGATTCAACATTGAAGCATTACAAATATTCAGAGACTCTAAAATTATAATCCATTGGTTGAATCGCAGAGGTAAACTGCAGGTTGTCTCTCTATTGGGATGGAAGGATAGAATCAGAGAGCTCCAAAAATCCCTCAGGGATATCAGTTTCTCGCATATCTATTAGGATCAAAACAAGGATGTTGATTTACTCTCCAAGAAAGCACTCCAGAAGAAAGAAGGGAAAATCGCTTACAACCATTGGGTAGATGGACATGAGGGCCCCACCCTCTTTCTTAATCTCTTTTAGCATATAACCCTTCCTATAGTGTTTTTTATACATATTTAGCTGAAGGTTGACAGTTTCTTTTTTGGGGTTACACTTGTTTCAAGGAAAGTTGCACAGGGACACTCTGAATTTTAGTTTTTTCATTATGTTTTGGGAAGCTTGGATCCCACCATATGCAAACAGACTTGTACTTAAGTTACACAGTTTAGAGGATGTAATTAACTAGGTTAAACTTTTTGCCATGTGAACACAATTATATATTAATATAACGAGCAATTTTTCACTTGGAAAAAATATTATTATATATTTAGTATTAAGTTTATAATTTGGGTGATTGGGTAACATATTTGTTATCCTCCTTATCTAGATTAGAAGGGTAGAGGACCCTACATAAAGATCAAATCAATGATTACTTTATTTTTATTAATATGGATTTAGGTTGCTTATACTCTCATTCAAATTCTTAAAACTCAAAACTTTGAGAAATAAAAATGTTAAAATACAATTTTGATTATTTTTAAAAATGTTTATATTTACATTATAAAAGAATTATTTCTTTATAAAAATCATAACTATCTTATTTTATTTAATGTATAAATATAATATTTTTTTTATAATTTTTTTTATATAACAATTTTTAAAATATATATAATATGTATATATATCTAACTTTTCTTTTTGATATATAAACATTTTAATATATGTTTACATTTATATTTAGCTAATTTATAATATTAAATTCATTATTTATGAAAAGTATTATATTTTTTTAAAGATATAACATCACTTTTAAGTGCCTTAATAACTTCTTCCACTTCAATATTAACATCATGAATAACATGCATATCATATCATCATGTAATCTAATTATGATTATTATTTATATGATGCATTACAAATATTTATTAAAATAATAAATCTTATCATCATGTAATCTAATTATGATTATTATTTATATGATACATTACAAATATTTATTAAAATAATAAATCCTTCCAGGTTATTAATTAATTTTATATAGATAATTTTATAATAGTTTTTCAAAATCCTATTTAATATTTATTAAAATAATAAATCCTTCGAGGTTATTAATTAATTTTACATAGATAATTTTATAATAGTTTTTCAAAATCCTATTTGTTTAGTTTAATTTGTAAGATCATTTCTAAAATATTTGCTAAAATAAATATTAAAAATCAAATACAAATATAAGCTAATTGCATTAAGTGTATTAAAAGTTGAGAGTGTATAATTCTTACCATTAGGTAAAATTTTTGGTGACGTACTTTTTGTTTAATTCGTAAGATTATTTCTAAAATATTTGTTAAAATAAACATTAAAAATTAATATTAAAAATCAAATATAAATATAAGTTAATTGTATTAAGTGTATTAAAAGTTGAGTGTATAATTTTCACCATTAGGTTAAATCTTTGGTTACAGAGAGTGTTTGTTGACATTATTTCAAGGGGTTTTTTTAGCAATGGACATTAGGGTATCACTGTCAAATTTAGTTTAAAAATAAGAATTCATAGTGGGATTAGAAAGACGATCACTAATTTATTTGCCAAAACTTGAATTGGCAACGGCTCTCAAAGGCTTGTTGTTGTTTTAATCCCTAAATCCATTTATGGCAATGCTTTTAATTAACAATACCAAAGACACATATGGTGATGATTATTAAATGGTCATAGCCATAAGTGGCTTTGACATTTATCATTAAAGGTTCTTTGTAGGCATGCCCGTCACCAAACTGTCACTTTTTTCACGTAGTGGTTGGAAGAAAGGGCATAAGCTAAATTAAACAAACGTAACAAAACCATTATGTGTGGAAGATATTGCTACTATGCCCCCAAAATTATGTCATATTGGTGTCTAAAAGAGTAGTTGAAAATTATCCATGATAAAATGGACAAAACATAGACTTATTTTCAAGGCTAGGTGTCAAATCTAAATCAAAATCGAAAAAAGAAAAAAACATATTATGAGTAGCTAGAATTTTTTCAATGGAAGAAAAAATAGTGATGGAAATGACCCCCAAAATAAGGAAATAATGAGAATTTATGACAAAGACATGTGATCAAGGAAATATGACAAAATAGTACAAAAGCATGTGGAAACGGGACAAAAGTGAGGAATAAAATAGTATGGTGATGAAATGTCATAAATATAAGTAACCTATCGAACTAGAACAACTTCCCCACATTCATCAATTGGTTATGACATTAAGGAGAACTTGGAGACCCCTCCCATACTTTTTACATTGCTTGAGAATTTCACCTTAAGTGGATGCTTGACTTTGAGTGAAAGATTGTAAGTTTGGACCTTCATCTTTTGCTTTCAATTTTATGCTACACTTTGAAGTTACTTTGTTTGCTTTTAAGGCCTTGTTTTGCCTCAAGCTTCAACATGAATGATTCTATGAATTTCTTCACTTTAAACTCAATCTTATGAAAGTTCTCTAAGTTAACTTGATGTTTGATTGATCTTGGATGTGAGTCCCTTTCAAGAGTTATCACGCTTTTCCCAAAAGTTTAAGTTCTATGACACAACACACCCTGC
Organism: Picea sitchensis; assembly: GCA_010110895.2. Lineage (NCBI taxonomy): Eukaryota > Viridiplantae > Streptophyta > Pinopsida > Pinales > Pinaceae > Picea > Picea sitchensis. The sequence goes on from SNQJ01S0030095.1 coordinate 116,065, forward strand.
CAAATCTTTGTAGTTGCAAATTTGCTTTATCACGCCTCTTTCAAGTTTCACTATTATGATTAAACATGATGTATCATGCGGTGTTAAATCTTAAAAAAAAAAATTGTTTCCATAAGTCAAAGGCATGCTTAATTTCATAGTTGATTCAACTTGTGATATATTGATAGTGAAACTTGTTCCCATTGTAATACATTGATGCTCATTGAAAAAGTTCAAAATTGTTAGTTATGCGATATATTGCCAAAGACGTTAGATTCTCTTGTGATACATCATGATATTCTAAGTTTTTTCTCTGGTGATGTGTCACCGAAGAAACGGGTTCCTTGTGTGATATGTAACGATTGAAACTTGTTTCTAGTGTGATATGTCATCAGCCGCTCAATCTCTACAATTGTAAGAACATAGTTACCAACTTGACAAAAATCTAGCCCTAAAAACCCATAATTTTGGGTCAAAAACACCAAAATAAACCAGTGAATCGAAAAGTGGTGCTACTAGTAGCACCCATTTTTTTCAAGGATATAACTACCACCTTTTGCAATAATGGAATTAACATCCTCATAATATTTCCAACAAAAACTTTAAAATCAAACCTTGAATTGAAAAGTGGCGCTCCTAGTAGCAAACTCCCCCAACATTTTTGTGGCTAAAGATATGAATTTTTTAAAACCATTTTTTTGATAATCAGTATCCTTGCAACCAAAAATTTAAAATCAACCCCCAAATCAAAGAAGATGCCATCAATAATGCTCTCTTGTTGGGTTAAACTTGACTCAATGAAAGAGTCATTGAGTTTAATCTATTTTAGGTCAATAGTGGTGGTTTTCGGGCTAACTTCTTTGAAATCATGGGCTTAAGAATCCATACCATTGCAACCAAAATCTTAAAATCAACAATGAATTGAAAAGTGGTGCTCCCAATAGCAAACCCCCCCAACGTTTTTGTGGATAAACATATGATTTTTTTAGAACCATGGCTTTGATAATTGGTATCCTTGCAACCAAAAACTTAAAATTAACCCTCGAATCAAAGGAGATGCCATAAAATAGCACTCTCTTGATGGGTTAAACTTGACTCAGTGAAAGAGTCTATCAGTTAAATCCATTTTAGGTCAATACTGGTGGTTTTTGGGCCCATGGTTTTGGTAGCTCATGGTATTGTGCGGAAGGATTGCATGTAATGAAGTCTTTAAAAAGACTTAGGATACTCCATTGTAATCGGCTTGGAGGTGATGGGTGAAGTCTCACTTAGTTGGATTGGACAAATTTGATCAAGGGAACAAAGATATATTTGGTTGGTTTATCTATAATGGTTTTCCAGGGTAAATCATGTGTTAATGATGCGTACATGATTTATATACTTTTTTTTTTGTTGGTTTATTATTTCTGTCATGGTATTTGCTTATTTTAACATGGTATGTGATTAAGCCTCTTATTCCTAACAATTGGTATCATATCTAGTGCCAAAGATCATAAGACATGGCATTGTAGTTATGAGCGAGAGAGGTTTTGCTTAAACTTCTTTGTGGGAACCAAAATCCATTCCAGGTTCATATTGATGTTGAGGCTTAGGCATCATGGGTAGAAACAACCAAAAAGTGGTGTTTGTGGGATTCAAATAGGACTATGGTTTTGTGGAAAGTGGGATAGAGCGAGGATTTAGAGTGTGAAATTTTGATCCCTTCAAGCAGACCTTCCACAGGGAGTTGATATCGAGTGTTGGTGGAGGTGGAGATGGAGGTAGAATAGTCATTGTGGAGATGGTCTTCTGCAACAACATCTTGGCCATTATTGGCAGAGGTTCGAATCTTCGTTTCCCACCCAACAAAGTGATGATATGGGATTACCATGACCACACATTTCTTCCATGGCCACTGACAAATATGCTTACAAAGCGAGCATTCCAGTTTATGTTGGTGCACAAGTCTTGTATCACAATTTACAAGCACTTGTGTGAATATTCTTACAAAAGATAGCGATCAAGCAAGATTGGGGTGAGCTACTTAGTGCAATGGGTGGTGACAAAAGTGCAGGTTCATAGATAGAAGAAGGAATCTCATAGTTCTATATGATTGGAAATCTAATAAGGAGGATGCCTAGGATGAGGATGACAGGGAAGCTAAGTGGTTCCTCCAGTTTGTTGTTGATTCTTCTTGAGTTTTCAATTGATGACTTTAAATGGCCAGGTGAATGTGGAGAGACCTTCGGATGATGACGAGATTGATGATGATCCTGAGGCCAATCTTGCAGAGTGTGAGGTGGAGGTCAAAAGAAATGGAAAGGTGAGAGGATGACAATATTTGTAAGTGTTGATAAAATAAGCAATGGACACGACGAGTCCTAAAGGAAATAACAACACTAAAAAAGAAAATAAAAATATTATTATTAATATGGGAAATTACATGTGAATGGGAATATGATTGTAAGACCCGGTTAGGCATGCATACCCATAGTAAATTACCTGTAAAATCTATATGTAAACCTAGGTGATAGGGGGGGGACATGAATAATTCCTAGATACCCTAGTAATAAACTTTTAGGGGGGTAGGATAATTACCCCAACTCCAGTTTAAAGGGGGGAATGTTGGGTTAAACTTGACTCAGTGAAAGAGTTAATGATTTAAATCTATTTTAGGTCAATAGTTGTGGTTTTGGGGCCCGTGGTTTTGGTAGCCCGTGGTATTGTGCCTATAGATTGCATGTAATGAATCCTTTAAATAGTATTAGGAAACTCCATTTTAATCGGCCTAGAGGTGAGGGGTGAAGGCTCACTTGGCCAACTTGGATGGATTTGGTTAAGGGAACAAACATGTCTTCTATTGGTTTTTCCTGTAAGGGTTTTCTAGGGTAAATCATGTGTCAACGATGTGTGCATGATTTATGTGTTTTTGTTTTTGTTGTTGGTTTATTATTTCTCTCATAGGATTTGCTTTTTTTAACATGGCATGTGATGAAGCCTCTTATTTCTAGCATCTCTTTTATTTTTCAGGCTGAAAATTGCAACATTTTTGAAACTATGGCTTAAAGGCTCGATACTCTTACAAACAAAATCCTAAAAGAGGAAAATAAATAAATAAATAAAAATAGAAGAAGACAAAAAAAAAGGGGGGGGAAACCACACACACATATAAGAGTTAAGGAAAATAACATAATTAATAATAAAAAATTGCATTTAAAACAAATATTAAAAAAAATAAAAGAAAAATGAACAAATGTAAACAAATATAAACAAATAAAACAAATAAGTGGTGGGTATGGTGATTGGGTGTGAGGAGGGGGCTCAACCTCTTGNTGGGGGTGAATAATCATCAAGTGGGGATTGGTTTTCGAGATTTGTTTTGCAAGAGTACTAGACCTTTAAGCCATGGTTTCAAAAATGTTTCAATTTTGAGACCAAAAAAAGGAAAGTGTTATTGATAGCATCACTTTTTTTATTCGGGAGTTGATTTTAAGATTTTGGTTGCGAGGATACTAGTTATCAAGGCCATAATTTTAAAATATATATATAATTTTAGCCATGAAAAAAATTTGGGGCACTACTAGGAGCACCACTTTTCAATTTGAGGGTTGATTTTTATATTTTGGTTGCAATGGTATGGGTTTTTGATCCCACGGTTTCAAATAAATCATAATTTTAACCTTGAAAAAATATGGTGCTATTGTTAGCACCCCTTTTCAATTTATGTTTTGATTTTAAGGTTTTTTTTGGTAACATTATGAGTTTGTTAAGGCCATGGCTGAAAAATGTGGTACTTTTAACCTTGAAATAAAATGGGTGCTACTTGTAGCACCACTTTTTGATTTGGGGGTAAAAAAAACTACTAAATTCAACCTCTAAAAAAACTAGAACTTTGGAGGCTTCTTGTAAAGTTGGTAAATAATTTTAAGACGTCTACATTTTTTTGTGGTAACACAAAACTTCAGGTAAGGTACATTCCCTTGACATATTTCCTGGAAAAATGTTTTTGATGTGATGTATCACAAGGTTCACTAATTTGGGACAATGTGGAAAATATGTTTTAAAAGGCCCCATGATGAGAAAGTTATTAAAGTGTCATGGTTATATAAATAAAGGGAACTTGATAACTTTATTTCACACTTTCAATTTAGCAAGCTATAGTGGAGCAGGGAAGCGATAATTTGTTTACCCATTTTCCCCTGACATTGAACCCCATGCGACCACTTGTCGAAACGTTATGGAGAAGTTGTCATATTCCTGACCATTGCATTCACCTAACCAATTACATTGTTATTCCTCTCATATTTCTAGGTAATATCATCAAGCTCAAGCTCAATCTTAATCTAAGTATGTAAAAAGGGTTTACCCCTAAAGTAGTTATTGTTATGGTTTCCTTGATGTGGCTAGTGCACCCTATCCATTTCATATGATTTTTTCCATAGGTATGATGGCTCATAATTTCACATCTCTCTGTTGTAGGAAAATCTCCCTACGGACAGGTAGATCGCCTCTAAGGCTTGACCTTAACCCTAGACAGAAACATGCTTAACGTGGACACTGACTTCCCTTCAAATCTATCTAAACTAATACATGAGAAGGAAGGATAACATAAGTACCTCTTTACCGACATTTGTCCCTGCACGCTCCTGGTTGCGTTTCGATCCTTTGCTTCTCGCTGGATCCTGTGGACAAAACAAGATACAACCGCTTCCTACTCTATTGATATTAGCTTGAAAATAGATCTATCAATCAATGATAAGTTCATGTAACATCAGACACAAACTAGAAAGAAACAGGCCAAGCGTGTCATATTAATGAGAATAACGACAGCAGTACTTACAATCGTGGATGCGAATGCGATAGCTTCGTCAAGTCCCCTTCGTCTAACCCTTGCTTGAAAGATCCACAACCTGGCTGACATCAACTTCACTAATCACTTCTCTTTTGGCTGACTATGAGTTTCCTCCAAGATCATAAGTTTCATGTATTCAATTCTTCCCCCTTTCCACCATCATAGAGCTTGCTTATATAGGTTGAGAGGAGCCTAACCTCTTGAGTTATGTTTAGAACCAGTTGGGAACCTCCTCCTTAGATCAGGGATCTCTTGATGAAACCAAGAATTCGAGTACAACTGCCTCCTAATCTCGAAAGATCCTTTCCTTATTCTCCTCACCGGGCTAACAACTGACCCAGATTAGGGAGCGCTCCTTAAAAAGGGGCATCAGAGCGCTAGAACGCTCCCAGAGAGGCTTAAGGGGAGCGCCAGCGCTTCAAAAGTGGGCAGCGCTCCTGCAGAGGGGTAAGGAAGCATTATAACGCTCCATGAGGCCTTATAGGGGAGCGCCAGCGCTCCTAAGGCTATTTCAGGGGAGCGTTCACCCCCAAAACTCTTGATTGGAAGCCCTTTTCAGGTGTTAAGAGTTGTTTGACTCCAGTGAACCAGTTCTCCTTCTTCACACCAAGTAAATAAGATGTTTTAAGTGTCTCCTTAGTGTCATCATCATGTCATTATGATTCAACAACATTTGCGACACTTGTAACCAACTTGCGACACTTGCGAAAGTTGTAAGGAAGTTGCGACACTTGCAACAATTGAGAGGAATATGCGACACTCATCCAGTTGAGTGATTTTGATGTGTAACAGAATGCCCCCCAAAGTATGAAGTCAGAAGATGCGAACTGATGACTGAAATACTTTGTAGACGTTCAAGCAAGGGTATAGACTCAGAGAACTTGACGGAAGCTGCACACAAACATCC
>SNQJ01S0030096.1:0-40132 GCA_010110895.2 Picea sitchensis
ATGGGCAAAAAGGGTACAATATGTGGTCCTAACACCTGCCATAGTGAATGACGACGTTGGCTAAATGTTGAAAACATTAGACCTAAGTCCATGGAACCCCTACTACATGAGGTTGCATAGAAGGCGAGAGATCCTCGATCTCGACCATGGGTACTGTACGAGTGAGCGTAGTCAGGTTGCGCTCCACCCGTCTCAAAAATATCTCAGCCTATCCGGCTGGAGGTCCCCCTACGGCTGTTGTTCTGTCAGTTGTTGTTGTTCCTGCCTCTGGTCGAGGATGTCGTCGATTTGTCACGAAATCTATCAGGTGCACTGGTCCCACGTTTATACAGAGGATATACTCAAAAGTCAGTACTCTAATAAACACATAAAAGTGATATATTTTAAAAACAATTAAAAAATTAAATAACTTTAAAAACACGTTACCTATCTCTCCTCGCTCGCCTCCGAGAGGCATGGGCATGTTCGGGTCCCTTGAAAATTTGATTCTAGCATAGGGGTAGTCCTCTATCGCTAGAATTTGTCGTGCCCACCAGTCGAAAAATGTGTCATCGAAGGCCTCTATGGTCCTCCCTCCCCCTTGTCATGGAAACAATGTTTCCCATATGCACACTGCTGGGAAGGAGGCCACATGCCCCCACACAGTCTCTCTAGGACTCAGGCTAGGAACTCTCTCGAATAAGAAAGAACATAGAATAGTGTCAAACCTGAAGTTTTTGTTGCTACGTTGCCTACATTCTGTCATTTGTCTTTTCATGCATGTAAGCATGGTCGTACTCTAGTCAAATATATGAGCATCCTGGCATTGAATAGAACCATGCATGTGTGCATGGGAAGCCTGGTGAAGAGCCGTAGATCCAGTAATCCATCCAATGAGTAGAAATATCACTCTCAGAGTCGGACTCGTGATCTTGTGAATAGGCACCTGAGAACCTACCTTCTCATTGTCAGCCTCACAATACATCCAAATGTAGTCCTAAATGTTAAAAGGCCCAAGGGGAAATGTCCACAGATTGACTGGTTCCCCTCTCCTCGAGAGGCCAGTCATGAATTATATATCTTCAGTCATTTGAGTCAACGACTATCCCTCTAGCATGAATGCCTCTACAACCGGATTCCAGTAGTCAACCTAGGTTGTGACCTCATAAATGGACACTGGAGGAACCTCCAAAACTCGCATGATCCAGATTTATGAGAAGAACGAAATGAATACAGATTATTAATAGGTGCTAAACACAAAATAACAGAGATATAGTAAAACTGGTTTTCTATTCAATAAGGAAATAATTTGAAACTATAAAATGCAGCGGAAACAAGCTTGTTGGAATGGTGGTGGCTTATTTCTGAGAAGAGATGTGACGGTTGTGCTCATTCGCAAGAAGATGATTACAATGAGGCTTTGAAGGAATTTTTACAATAAAAAATAATTCCAAAAACCCTAGACATCCAAAAACCTAATCCTAGGAGATGAAGCGCCAAAAGTCATGTGGGCCCCGTTTAGGTAAGTTAGTACATCAACTTCCCGGGGTCGTAACTTTTTCATACGATCTCTGTTGTAGGCGTATGATAGCCTGTTGGAAAGGTATCATCGAAGAGATTCATTATGGGGAAATATTGAAGGACATTACATATTTCAACCCATTTTCCAAAAAAACATCGTTTAGGGCATCAAAACGGATCCGGAAGTGAAAAACTGCTAGAAATAGTAAATTACCAAAATTGCCAGAAAACTGTTTTGAGCCAGTTGGAAAAGGTGGGTGGCTAAAAATATCCTCCTGGATCAATCCTACCTCCTTAGGAATCAATGGTCTCCATTGCGTTGATTTCCCCCATCAGATGAGCGAATTTATGTTGAATTTTTCCCCAGGTGAGCCACTTGCCTTGGTGCAGGAGTTGCCCTGCTTTGACGACTCGATAAAGCTGGATCATTTTCTATCGAGTTCCCTTGATCTGTGTGTCCACAATCTAATCACTGGATTCCTATTGTATGCAGTCGGGTTTGAGCTCTGTTCGTGTCAACTATTCTGCTACTTCTGAGGTGTCCAATAATGGTGGGAAATAAGGGAGAAGGATATCTACGCTAAACACTGGGTGCAGGCCAAGGAAAGGAGGAATGTTGATCTCAAAATAATTATCCCCCACAAAATTGGTGATGGTGTACAACCCATAACTAAGTGGGAAAATATTTCAATGGGGTCTTGTAAGGCGTTCTTTCTACAAGTGCAACCAAAATTTTTCGCCCACCTGAAACTTATGTGGCACCCGATGTTGATCATCGCACTGCTTATACTTGTCATTGGACTTATGTAGGATATCCTGGACCTGTTGGCAGATGTGATGGATCCACTCAATGAACTGGGAGGTTTTGTCAACTTCAGTTAGATCAGGAGATGAGTCGGTCGAGGTGACCGCAAGGGGAAGTGAAACATCTATGGGACCCAATGGTTGGAAACCAAACCCCACCTGAAAGGGGTTATGGTTGCTTGAGCTATGCAGGGCTCGGTTGTAGCTATGATGGACATAGGGAAGGATCTCATCCCTTGTGTGAGGGTGCTTGGAATTATACATGCAAAGGATATGCACAATCATTCAATTTACGACCTTAGTTTGGCCATCTGTCTGGGGGTGGAAAGTCATGGATTTGGTGAGCTTGGTGTCCAGTAGTGACCAAAGGCTCGACCAGAATGTGCTGAGAAATCGACTGTCCCAATCTGAGACAATGGTTTCTGGGATTCCAAAATGTACCCAGACTCGTTCAAAGAATATCTTGGAAGTGGCCTCTATTGTGATGCTCTTCTTGTAGGAAACCATAATCTCCATCTTAGAAAAGCGATCAAAAACCACAAAAACACAGTAATTTCCCCACTTGGTGGACTGGAGGCCCGACATGTAGTCCATTGAGATGGATTCCCATGGCTTGTCAAGAGTAGGAAGAGTGGTGTACAGGCCCTGTTTATTAGTGGTTGGTTTGGCAATAGCACAGGCAGTGCAGGACCTGATATGCTTGTTGGCTTTCTGTCGAAGTTTCGGCCACTAGAAATGTTTTTGTAGAAACATGACTGTCTTTTCGATGACGAAGTGTCCTTCCACCTGACTGTAGTGGGCTTCCGAGATCAGCTTCGCTCGCTTGCTTGATAGAACATAGATATGGCCCAGACGACACAACAACCCATTCTAAAGATGGAAATTATCGACAACTCCGTTTACACCCAACATTTGGTAGGTGGTGGCGAAGTCTGGGTCTATCTCATAGAGTTGGGGCCATCCAGAGGTCTCATGGCTGCAAGATTTTATCACTGTGGTGAGTGTCGTGATTGGCGGTCTACTAAGGAAATCAACAACGTGATTGGTGCTTCCTATTTTATACTTGATGTTGAGGTGGAATTGTTGCAAGTATGTGGACCACTTTTTATGGCGGTCATTCTACAATTTTCCTTATGTCTGCATGAACTACATTGGCTTATGATCAGTGTGGATGACTGTCTCCTTCCCAAGAATGTAATGTCTCCACTGGTGGCAGGATTTCACAATGAAGTACATTTCTTTGTCGTAATTAGGGTACTTATGGACAACATCTGATAGTGTCTCACTATGATAGGCCATGGGGTGGCCATGCTGAGTGAGAACGATGCCCACAACATAGTTTGAAGCATATCTCTTGATATCAAAAGGTTGTTGCAGGTCTAGTAGTGAAAGTACTAGGGCAGAGCACAAGCATTGCTTCAAATCTTCGAATACTTGTTTTTGGGACCGGCCCCACACAAATTTTTTCTTACCACCACTCCCGGTTATTTGGCTAAGGGCCCATGCAATATGGGAGAATTCCAACACAAACCTGTGGTAGAAATTAGCAAGGCCCAAGAAGCTTCGAAGCTCAGTGAGTGTGGTTGGGGTGGCCAGTCACGGATGACTTGGATCTTGGTTGGATCCACATGTACGCCATGTTGATCAATGATGTAGCCTAGGTAATGGACCCTCTCCATGAGGAAGGAGCATTTTTCCAAGTTGGCATAGAGCTTGTGCTTCCACAGGGTGTGCAAAACCTGCTAAATATGTTGCAAGTGTTTGACCCAAGTCTTGTTGTAAATGAGAATTTCATCCAGATACACTACTACAAAAGTATTGGTGAATGGTCGCAGGATATCATCCATCATTCTCATGAAAGTGGCTGGAGAATTTTTCAAACCAAAGGGCATGACTAACCATTCAAAAATGTCTTCCTTTGACTTGAAGGCGGTCTTCCATACATTTTTATTTTCTATCGGGACCTGGCAGTAGCCAGAATTTAGATCAATCTTATTGAAGTATTTGGCCCCCGTGAGTTGATCAAGGAGGTCGTCGATTCAGGGAATTGGGTACCAGTTTTTGACTGTGATTTTATTCAGAGCCTGGTAATCAATACAGAGTCACCAGGTTCCATCTTTATTTTGTACCAGCACGATTAGGCTCCCGCAAGGTGATGATCTGGGACATATGTGCCCCTTGTGGAGTAGTTCTTGGATCTGTCACTTGATCTCCTCATTCTATAAAAAAGAGCGGTGATAGACTATCCCATTGGACAACGGTGCGTCAGGGGTCATATCGATGGGGTGCTTGACCTAGCAGTGCATAGGTACCCTAGTAGGTGAGGAGAAGATATCTGAGTATTCTTCCACGACCTTATCTACTTGCTTCTGCTGTGTGGAGAGGTCGTTCACAGAGACCCTGGATGTGGTTGTGATATTTTGCTTATTCTAAGAGCGAATTACGAAGAAGACAAACTTCCTTGTCTGAGAGATGAACTTCCTGCATTGCTTACCAGAGATCAAGGAAATAGCACTAGGTGGGACTGCCTTGGGTATCTTGTACAATTTTGTGTTCAAAGTAATAATAACACTACGAGGACTAGACTCATATACAACATGATGTTTCCATAAATAAGGTTGGACCAAAAGAACATCACAAACTTCGATAGGAGCAACATCACACAATACCTCATCTTTGAAAGGCTTGATGTCGTATGACAGTCGACACTGTTGGCTTACGCGAAGATCGTTTCCTTGTCGGAGCCATCCAATGGTGTAGGGTTGTGGGTGCGGCATTTTTGGCAGGGCTAGCCTCTTGATGACCTCTACTGAGATGAGGTTCTTCTAGCTACCGCTATTAACGATGAAGTGCATCGAGGTTCCTTTTAACCACATCTGTGAATGGAAGAGGCACTCTCCTTATTCTGTCTCATCTGGTTCACTAGGATGGAGCTTGGTGGTAGCAACGGTGCAATTAGGTTTTGCATCAATGATCCATCTTCACCTTTCTGGTTTTGGCTCACAGTCAGAACCTGCATCTGATTCATGGGATTTCACTTCGGCCACCAGCGACTGCTTTGAGCGGCAGTCAACAGTGTTATGCCAAGGGCTCTCATGGAAGTCACACCACTTCCCAGTATATTTATTTGTATTTCTGATGTCCTTCTTTTCTTGTGGCTTGGACTGGTTGTCCTGATACTGTCCATATTTTATATCTCCTTTGTTCTATGGATTGGGACCGCCATTTCCTAGATTTTGTTGTGAGGGGTTCCCAGGCCCAAATTGTTGCATCCTTTGTTTGAGATTCTGCTCAATTTTGACAACATATCGGTAGGTCGTACCCAAGGCTCAGATGTCCAGAAATTCCATTTTGGTTTGGGTGTATCTATGCAGAGCACTGTGATACTTGAGCACCAGATTTCGATTTGAATATTTGATACCCAGTTTGGTGCACAAGGTATGGAAGATATTTGTGAAAGTTGGCACTGCTTGGTCTCTATCTTGCCGCAGTGTGGTCCATTTGGTATACAAGTCATCATAACTTCCAACAGGGTAGTATTGTTCCTTAATAGCATCCCTAAAGGATTCCCAAGTGGTCGTGACAATAAATAATGAGGGTTCCTCTATTTTATTTTGCTCATAGAAATTTTCCCACCAATCTTTGACATGGGGAACGACTTTGAGGAGCGCAAAAGTAATATTTTCTCTACTCGAAAAGTTATGGACAGAAAAACACCCTTCTAGTAGATTCAATCACTTGTCTACAACATCTGCATCTATTTGACCTACAAATATAGGAATATCGAATTTTATTTTTACCTTGAAGGGGGTGGCGCCTCCGCTTGAAGAAGATGTGTCACCTGTTTGTAGCCGCAGAAGGATTTGTGAGAAACTATCCATCATCTCGTTCCTTTGTTGCGTGAGGGATTCCTCAATAAATAGTTTGAAAGGATCTTCTGTCCCATCATATTTCTTTTCTCCTGCCATGATAGGTCTCTTGGGCGTGCGAGAGATTTTTTCCTCAAGAGAAACAAGCTCGAGACCCAACTCTTTGTAATTCGACCTCGTTGGGGACATGCATTAAGACGACAAGGAGAAGACTTCTCTGATACCACTGATACTAATTTATGAAAAGAATGAAATGACTATAGATTATTAATAGGTGATTAACACAAAATAATAGAGATACAGTAAAATTGGTTTTCTATTCACTAAGGAAATAGGCTGACACTGTAAAATGCAGCGGAAACAATCTTGTTGGAATGGTGGCGGATTATCTCTGAGAAGAGATGTGACGGTTGTGGTCATTCGCAAGAAGATGATTACAATGAGGCTTTGAATGATTTTTTACAATAAACAGGAATGCAAAAAATTCTAGACATCCAAAAACCTAACCCTAGGAGATGAAGCGCCAAAAGTGACGCGGGCCTCGTTTAGGTAAGTTAGTACATCAACTTCCTGAGGTCGTAACTTTTGCATACGATCTTTGTTTTAGGCATATGATAGCCCGTTGGAAAGGTATCGTCGAGGAGATTCATTTTGGGGGAAATATCAAAGGAACTTCCATATTTCAACCCATTTTCCCAAAAAACATCGTTTAGGGCCTCAAAACATCTCCGGATGTGAAAAACTGCTAAAAATAGTAAATTACCAAAATTGCCAGATAACTATTTTGAGCCAGTTGGAAAAGGTGGGTGGCCACCAATATCCACTTGGATCACTGCATTGTTTCAATGTGGAAATGGAAGCAGGGTCCTCTTCGACCAGTACATCAATGTCCTCATGTTCCCTCTCCCTCCAGTGGACATACATCTTGTTCCATGGTAGATAAAAGGAAGTTAGCTCTTGCATTTTAAATTTTTTCCAAGATTTTGAGGGTGTGCGCGGGTTGTTTTGGCCACAGTCGTGTATGTACATGGGAATAATGTTTTCTTCCTGAGTACATACTGTTAGCGTCAGAATTCACTCTTGGATTGCTTGCAGGAGCAGAGACCAACGCCCATCAGTTTTATGTCATGATAGTTTTAATGGGTGATCAAATGGGTAGAGACTCAGGAAGATATCTCTCTAACTCAGGGACCAGGTCTGGTATGTAAGGAACAAAGGAGGTCTTGATCTAAATTCAGTCAGTGAGTTGATTAAAAGATGAGCAGGTGGAAGACCTGGTGAGAGGAGTGAGCAAACTACCTCAGGCAACAGGCCTTTCAATAGTTTGCAGAAGAAAAACTATGAATGCAAGATCCTCTTGGTTCAGGGCTTCGATGAACTGAAGGGGGGACTTGACTGGATCCTCCAATTCCAATTCATTCAGCGCTAAGAAAATCACAAGGACCGATTAGAAACAATACAACTATTACAGTGATCCAACCTACATCATCCTATAACAGTTACAACTCGTCTGGATCCTCCAATTCTGAGCTTCTCTAACACAGTATCAACAAAGACATGAAAGAAACTAACATTCATAAGGCAAGAAGTCTCAAGAGTCCATGCATAATCAGAATAACCAGTGCTTCATTAAATTTTTTACAACCGGGATCCTTGCTCAACCCTCGATCCTTCCAAAAATGGCAAAAACGCCCAAATATACTCCATACAAAACCCTAGAAATGAAAACAAGATATTGCAATAAAATAATTACGTCTGCATGCTTTCTAACAGTTTACGCATGCAGACTCCAGACGATTGCAATCGAACTCCTAACTGTCATGTGGATGGATTGACGTTCTTCAGTCATTTGCCGGACTTTCCATTTATGGTGGAGATGATGTCTAACCACCTCCAACGACTGCAATAACTGCCCTCCTGGGATCAGTAACGGTTCGGGTCAACTCTGCCCTTTGGGGATTTGGAGGTCTTCTCGAGGGTCCACCTGGACTAGTCGAACGGTTGATGGGATGAGAGGTGGAAGATGTGGCATGCTTGACGAGGAGGTTGTAGGCGCCAGTATAGTGAAGGTGAGGTGGGGGGGAAAGGGGGGATTTCGAGTAAGTGATATGGGGATAGGAGACAACGAATGGAGGAAGGTGCTAAGGTGGAGGGGACTGGGTGAAAGGGACACATGGCAGGCGACGAGAGGGAGATGAGCTGAAAGGGGGGGCCATGTGGCTAGACATGGCAGGATACGTGGGTCCTGAGATGGGAAAGGTGTGAAAAAGGTCAACATGACAGGCAGGGGCCCCACCTCATTCTGTACCCCCTGCTTCTCATTAAAAGCAGAATGGAAAGAGGGTTTGGAAAGGCTTGAGAGCCGCTGATCTGGGTGCCTCAGTTTCCACCATTGGAAAGGTGCGTGCCCGATTTCGGACCCCCCCCCCTCGTTAAAGGAAGAAAGTCGGGGGGGTCTGGAATCACATGAGAGTCGTAGATTCAGGCGGGTAGATCGTGATCGCCCAAAAGTGCCCGTTCATTAAAATGACGTGCCCGCCCTCAAAACTTTGGGAAAGTGGGTTTTTTGGATCTTTTTTCTTCACCTAAGGGACGCTTCTTCAGGAGAGTACCCCCAGTCATAATTATGTGCTAACATTAGGCTCCATGGGGGATGACACGCCCCTTGCAAGCTGCCGAGAACTCCTTTGTTGCTTCAGTGCCTTGTTGTTGCGCTATGGAGTCATTTATTTAAAACTTAAAGACAGAAAGAAAGACAATATTTACAACCGCGGAAAAACCATGTGCGGCTCAAGAGAAAAATATTTTTAGGAAATACCCATTCACAGGGCCATTGAAATCTTCTTGATCCTTCAAATCCCGCAACCTATAGGTATTATTCGAGAATGCTTCGAAGATTTTGAAGGGCCCGATCCACATGGCCTCGAATTTGTTGTGCTTGCCCTTATCTTGCTTAGGAGCATCCCATTTCAGTACCAGGTCTCCTATCTGAAACTCTCCCTTCTTGGCCTTCTTATCAAAAACCTACTTGATCTTCTGCTGATGGTCTTGAATTTTGCTCATTAACTGCTCTCTGGCCTACTGGACTTCCACTAGCTGATGAATTCTTCTGATCATGTCATCAGGCTCCTCTTGATGATCCTGGAGGAATTTTTCTACAGGAATGGATAGCTGATAAGGAAAAACAGCCTCTGCTCCATAGATTAATTGGAAAGGGGAAATGCCTATAGATCTCTTTGTGGTCACTTGATCGGACCATAGAGAAAATTTCAACCTTGAATGCTAGGCTTTTTTATTGTCCTCCAATAGTTTTTTGATGATCCTTATCAGGCTTTTGTTGGAGGATTCTGCTAGAACATTTCCCTGGGGATAGTATGGGGTGGAATGGATCAGCTTGATCCCGAATTTCTCACAGAACTGGGCTAACGGATCAGCCCTAAAAGACGTTGCGTTATCAGTGACAATCTTACTTGGGCAGCTGAATCTCGTGATGAGGTCTTCCAGGAATCCAATGATTACCTTGTGGGAAGCACTCCTGGTGGGGATAGCTTCAATCCACTTGGTAAAGAAATCTGTAGCAGTCAGGATCCACCTGTGCTGCCCACTAGAAGCAGGGTGGATTTCTCCAATGAAATCTAGGCCCCATTGCTGGAAAGGTCCTGAAACAACCACAAGATTTAAAGGTAAAGACTTGAGCTGTCATTTTCCTGCAAATCTTTGACATTTTATGCAGGCTCTGACCCTTCTGCAGACGTCAGTGAATATGGTGGGCCAGTAGTATCCGGCCCTGAGAATTTTGTAGGCTGTGGTTTTCCAGAAATGATGCCCTCCACATAGGCTATTGTGAAATTCAACCATGATCTTGTCAGCCTCTTGTGGATATACACATTTCAAAAGCAACCCCAGGGGATCTTTCCAATATAAAACTTGATCGATAAGGCAGTATCTGACTGCTTTGAGCTTCGGAGCTCTTGCCTTGTTTCTTTGCAGGCCGTCTAGAGGCCGCAATTCCTGCAGAAAATATATGACATCCTTATATCAGGGACATCGAGCCAATGGGGATTCCTTTTGAGGGTCTATTTCAGATAGTTGATCCTGCTGAATTTCTGAGCATTCGTTGATGAAACTAACCCCCAAAGCTTGGAAATTTGCTTCAACCAACAGCTTGGCTAAACCTTGACCTTTGATCAATTTGGTAGGATTTATTTCCAGGTCAAACTCCAGGATCTTGGCTATCCACTTACTCCTCCTCCCGTCTATGTCGGGCTGAATAAGAATGTCTTTAATAGCAGCCGAGGGGACATAGGCAATGATTTTTGATTGCAGGACATAGGTTCTAAAGGCTTTCAGAGCCTTTACCAGGGCATAGGCCTGCTTCTCCATAGTGTCATACCTGACTTTGACATCCCTCAAAGCTCTGCTAAAATAGGCAATAGGTTGCTCTAGCCCAGCCCCGTTTGTCTGTAATAAAACAACAGCCACTGTGTCAGGTGAGGCAAAGGAAAAAATAAGGAAATCCTTTGAGTAATCGGGACTGATAAACATAGGAGCTTCAGTCAAGGCCTTCTTTATTTTCTCAAAGGAATTTCACGATTCAGAAGTCCACCTCACTTCATTTCCTTTCCTTAACATGGTTGTTATAAGTTTTACCTCCTTAACAAAGTTAGAGACAAACCTCCTCAGAAAATTAATCTTACCAAGGAAAGATTGGACCTCCTTCCTGGATCTCGAGATTGATAAGGCGGGTATTGCCTCAACTCTGCTAGGATCGATCCTGACTCCTTCCGTTGATACGATGTGGCCTAGTAACTTTCCCTCCTGCATGGCGAACATAGATTTCTTGGGATTTAATGAAATGCCAAAACTCCTGCATTTCAGGAAAAACTTCCTGAGATGACAACAATGTTCTTTATCAGATTTTGAAAATACTATTATGTCATCCAGATAGATGACCACAAACTTATCCTTTTCCCCAATGAAAGCTATGTCCATGGCATGTTGAAACGTTGCCCCTGCATTCATCAATCCAAAAGGCATTTTGGAGTACATGAATGTGCCCCATGGAGTGGTAAATGTCATATTTTCCCTGTCCTCGGGCAGAACATAGATTTGATTGTAGCCAGAGAATCCATTGATCATGGACATCCTGGATGCTCCTGTTACCCTCTACAATATATGTTCCATCTTTGGTAAGGGGTAGTTATCCTTTCGTGAGCTCCTGTTCAGGTTTCTGAAGTCTACACAGAGTCTGATTTCTCCATTCTTTTTCCTTACTGGTACCAAGTTGGCCACCCACTCTGAATATCTCAGTGGTACGATGATCCAGGCCTGTAGCAGCTTCTTCACTTCCCTCTCCATGATAGGAAGCAGCATAGGATTGATCTGTCTTAGCTTCTACCTAAATGGTTTTGCTTCCTTTTTCAACGGGATTTTATGCTCGATGACAGAAGTGTCATATGTTTTGAGATCTCCATAGGTTTAGGCGAAAACATTAGCAAACTCCTCAATAGTCTAGCATATTCAGCCCTCTGCTCCGTTGTCAGGCTTCTTGACAATTTGACAAACTTGGGTTCATTCTCAGTGCCAATGTTGCACTGAGTTGTATCAGTGTTATCCTCTGATATTTCCCCTTTTAATGCCACATAATTTCTATCAAAAATCCTTTCCAAAGGAACCAGTCCCCTTGGAATATTATTGTTGGGAAGATGCACAATGTTACGCTCTGTAATCTTATTCAGAAAATTACCCCCATCAAGATTTTCGTCAGAGATAGAGTCTTGGTCAATATGCATCTTTGAAAATTCTTCAACAGTCTCCAAGAATCTTTTGACTTCAAGATCATCCTCGAACACCTTCCAATGTTTGACATTGTCAGGTATGGAGGGCCTGTATTTTACTTCTACATCGTATCTGAATTTGGGTGGCAAGGGCACCTTGAAATTGCTTGTTGATGTAGCCAAGGAATCTTCCACTTTGTTCTTCTCTCTTGGGACGAAAGAAATGTTAAATGCTGAGAAGAAACTGTCAATTAGGTCCCATACCTCATTTCTATAACTCCTGAGTTGAGGATGCTTAGCCTGATAAGCATTTCTGATCTGTTGGACTACCAATTTTGCATCTCCGAACACTGCTACCTCATGAACTCCCATTTCCTTTGCAACTCTCAATCCTAGAACAAGAGCTTCATATTCTGCCACATTGTTAGTAGCTTCAAATTCTAGCTTGTATGAAAGAGACATAGTTTCCTGAGCAGGTGATACAAAAAATACCCCAACACCAACGCCTTCCCTGGAAGAGGCTCCATCAAAAAACATTTTCCAGACGGGGGAGATGGGGAGAGAAAATTCATGAGGAGTGGTGGGTTGCTTTCCAAGTTTAAGAGGAGGCTCGGGAGCATGAGTGAGTTTTAGTAAACTGGAACCTAAATTAGTGTCCAGGGAAAAAATGGGATGGTTGGTAGGATTGGCTTCATCACTGATTATATAGGCCAATTGGACTTCTCTGTATAGCCTCCTATGCTCTCCTCCAAACACTGTGATACTAGCATAGGTTAGGTCCATCTGCAGAGTTCCCCCCAGTCTTTTTATCCAAGATCTCGATAGCAACATATCGAAGTTGGGGGGGACATCAGCCATGACAACATCCATGACCACACTTTTCATGGGCAATTGAAACAAGGTGACGACCAGGTCTTTGATGACTCCTAGACATTGAACTTTCCTGGAGTCAAAAGTATAGAGGTCATGATAGGCTCGAGTGACCTCTAGTCCTAATTCTTTCATGACAGTTTTGGGCATGAGGTTGTGAGAGGCTCCTAAATCCATCAAACAGTTGTGCAGTACCTTGTCATGTATGTTCAAGGAAGTGTAGAAGGGAGGGGATGAATCATTCATGTCTTCTACCATAGGACCTAGAATAACTGCAGGATTTTCATCTTGCAAATTGATGGAGTCTGTGGGAAGGCATGGGGCTTTAGACTGTAATAGCCCAGAGAAGCATTTTTTGAACTCTTCATGTTTAATCAATTTGGTGAGGGGCACGGGGATCCTGATCTTTTGAATTTCATGCTCAAAATTAAAAGAAGATGTAAGCTTTGGGATTTCTCTTACTTCAGGAACATGACTCTGGACCATGGGAGAGAGGGGTTGGACCTTCTTACCTTTGTTACTGTCTGCTACTTCACTAGCAGGTTTCTCTGTTCTAGGGAACTGTTCAGGAACATCAGGTGTTGCTATCTTTTTCTTGGACCTCAGGTTATACCTGCCTTGGCTGTCACTAGCCTTGTCTCCCTTGCTAAGTTCATATAGTTGATTGTCCATGAGAGATTCCTCGTATGTTGATCGACTGAGATGAGGAAAAGGAGGAGTGTCCCCGAAGCAGTGGATTTCAAGATCAATACCATCCATTTCCCCTTCTTCCTCATCAGCCACCAAATTATTTTGAAAAGGGGGCTGAATTTTCTGGTATTCTCTATCTCTTCCCCTCTGGTCTCTTTGCATAGTCGGGGGAGCAATATTGTTTAGCCTCCTGAAACCTCCTTTGTTTTTGACATTGTGAGGATTTTTGTATGCTTTCCTTCCCTCCACCTTCATTCTCTCCATCTCTGCAGACAGAGACTTCACCATCTTGGTCAATTCATCCATTTGAGGGTGAGGCGCCAAGGGGCCAGAAGTTGAGGCTTCAGATCTTCCCTTTCTCCTTTCTGCATCAGCCTCATTTCTCAGTCTATCAGCTGCTAATACATTAGATTCCACCTCTACGGCTGCATCTTCCATATGAGCTAAGGAGGTCACTCTCCTTTCTCTCAATAGAAGACAGAAATCAGGGTCGAATGCACTAGCATAAGAAATTTTGGCAGAGGCTTCTAAGGGCTTTATCTCAGTAGGAATCTTATTATACATCTTATTGAATCTTTTGGAGAATTCAGAGACAGACTCTCCTTCCATCTTCTTCAAAGACCCGAAATTTGTCATGTAATACATGAAATTTTTCTTATCTCCCCACCGCCTCAGGAAAGCACCATCTAGAGCTTCAATTCCAGCAATAGATCCGAGGGCCAATCCCCTAAACCATTTCCTCGCCTCACCATCCAGACTCTGGATGAAGACTCTCATCCAGACATCCTCATTTACAATGTTCAGGTTGTCTACATAACTATAGAAAGCATCCAGGTGCTCTTCCGTAGTTATGTCCTCTTCCCTAATGAACTTGGGCATATATTTCAGGTAATCTCCAGGAGGGAGAGGATTCCCAGGTTGAGGCAGGACTAAGGGAGCATATCTGGCAACTACTATGGTGTCCATTCTACTTAGAGGGGGATTAGCACCAGCCATAGGAATATTAGGTGGAGGAGAACTTGGAGGAGAAGGAGTTCGCGAAGGGGCTACTGGGAACGAGTCTCTAAGTGGAATGGGAAACAATAGGGGATTTAGGGAGAAGGCTAACGGGCTTAAGTCAGCAGATGCTTCCCTTCATGCAGAAGTGACAACAGTAACAAGAGGAGGGGTGGTAAAGATAGGAGTGGAGAAATCTTCTGTGGTCCTGGGTCTATGCCAAAGTAGAGCTTCAGGGGAGAGGGGAGTGACAAGGATTTCTCCCTCCAATCCCAGACCGAGAGGGGAAAACTCAGCAGGAACACTCCTGAAATTCAGGAAATGGGAAACCTCAGAAAAAGATCTGTTAAGAAACTGAGGAGGAGAAAATGGAGTTCCTACAGAAGGAGATGGAAAATTACCTGGTTCTGCGGTGGAAGCTTCTCCTTCAGAGGTCTTTCCTTTTCTGAGAACCACCTCTAGATCAGTTTCAGGTGTAGCTAGAGGCAGTTGTGGATGGGACCGCGTGTGTCTACCTCTCAAAGCCACAATTAACACGGCAAGCTCGCCACAATGGATTCGTCACAATGGAGTCGTTAGGTGCACAGTAGCAATCTTTAAGGGCTCTGATGCATAATGCACCTTCAGAATCAGAGGCTCAATGTCGTTCAATCCCAGGGAAAATCTTCAACTTCGTCCCCAACAATGGCGCCAGAAATGTTAGCGTCAGAAGTCACTCCTAGATTGCTTGCAGGAGTAGAGCCCAACTCCCATCAGTTTTATGTCACGATAGTTTTAATGGGTGATCAAATGGGTAGAGACTCAGGAAGATATCACTCTAACTCAGGGACCAGGTCTGGTATGTAAGGAACAAAGGAGGTATTGATCTAACTTCAGTCAGTGAGTTGATTAAAAGATGAGCAGGTGGAAGACTTGGTGAGAGAGGTGAGAAAACTACCTCAGGCAATAGGCCTTTCAGCAGTTTGCAGAAAAAAAAACTCTGAATGCAAGATCCTCTTGGTTCAGGGCTTCGAGGAACTGAAGGGGGGACTTGACTGTATCATTTAATTCCAATTCTTTCAATGCTAAGAAAATCACAAGGACCGATTAGAAACATTGCAACTGTTACAGTGATCCAACCTACATCATCCTATAATAGTTACAACTCGACTGGATCCTCCAATTCCGAGCTTCTCTAACACAGTATCAACAAAGACGTGAAAGAAACTGACATTCATAAGGCAAGAAGTCTCAAGAGTCCATGCATAACCAGAATAACCAGTGCTTCATTAAGGTTTTTACAACCGGGAGCCTTGCTCAACTCTCGATCCTTCCAAAAATGGAAAAAATGCCCAAATATACTCCATACAAAACCCTAGCAGCGAAAACAAGATATTGCAATAAAAGCATTACGTCTGCATGCTTTCTAACAGTCTGCGCATGCAGACTCCGGACGATTGCAATTAGACTCCTAACTGTCCTGCGGATGGATTGACGTGCTTCAGTCCTTTGCCGGACTTTCCATTTATAGCGGAGACGATGTCTATCCACCTCCAACAACTGCAATAACTACCCTCTTGGGATCAGGAACAGTTCTGGTCAACTCTGCCCTTTGGGGACGTGGAGGTCTTTTTGAGGATCCACCTGGACCAACCGAACGGTTCACAGGATGAGAGGTGGAAGATGTGGCATGCTTGACGGGGAGGTTGTAGGCGCCAGTATAGTGAAGGTGAGGCGGGGGGGAAAGGGGGGCTTTTGAGTAAGTGATATGGGGACAGCAGACAGCGAATGGAGGAAGGTGCTGAGGTGGAGGTGATTGGGCGAAAGGGACACATGGCAGGCGGCGAGAGGGAGATGAGATGAAAGGGAGGGCCATGTGGCTGGACATGGCAGGATACGTGGGTCCTGAGATGGGAAAGGTGTGCAGGAGGTCGACATGATAGGTGGGGGGCCCACCTCATTCCGGACCCCCCCCATCTCATTAAAAGCAGAACGGCAAGAGGGTCTGGAAAGGCTTGAGAGCCGCTGATCTGGGCGCCTTAATCTCCACCATTGGAAAGGTGCGTGCCTGATTCCGGACCCCCCCCCCTCGTTAAAGGAAGAAAGTCGGGGGGGGTCCAGAATTGCATGAGAGCCACAGATTCAGGCGGGCAGATCGTGATTGCCCAAAAGTGCCCATTCATTAAAATGATGCACCCGCCCTCAAAACATTGGGAAAGTGGGTTTTTTGGATCTTTTTTCTTCGCCCAAGGGACGCTTCTTCAGGAGAGTATCCCCAGTCATAATTATGTGCTAACACATACACATGCTTCCCTTGGACAACCCACATACATGCAGGGCCACTCTTTTTAAGAGAGCGTTCTCTTATTTTGGTCAATTTTCAAAATGCAATGGTGAAAATGAGTTGTCAACTTCTATTTATAGACTTTTTTGGCCCTTTTTACCACTTTTTTGACCCCCCTTTGTCTTTTTTCTTGGCTTGGAAATCATTTGGTTCCGCTGCATAATTTCTTATTGGATTTTATGGCCCACTCGGTATTTTGTTTTGGTAACCTTTTGGGGATGGGTCACTTTTGGTATCCTTTGGTAAAAGTCATTTTTCTAACTTTTTTGCATATAAGTTAGGATTTCACCTCCATTTTCTGCATCTCGTTGTATTTTTCACTTTGTTGTAGGATCAATCCCACCGAAGTGCGACACAGAACCTTCATTGTTGTTTTAGAAGTGTCGTAATTGGGTGGTAGAGCCTACCCTTACATGGCTGCCCTGGGTAGATCCTTGCTACATTTTGGCATTCATGTCATCAGTAATGACTATAGGTTAGGGAGTGCTTGTTAGTCCTGTCACGCTTACGATATTGAGCCTCATTTTTCTGATGCACCATCATTATTGGCCTCACCCTGGGACTCCCAAATGAGCATGCTTTGTTGTCTTTCAAGCTCACTTGGAAATTCCAAGGCAACATCCGACGAGACTATATTTATGCTTTTTGATATTGCTTGGATTAACTAAGAAAAGTATCCCCCTGGAGTCTTCTTTAAGCCCTTTTCAGACTCTCTAAACATGAAAATATTGTCGAACGATCTCGTTTCCCTTCACGCTCGCCAAACTAAAATTTGAAGGCACTTCTGTCCGGCGGTAGTTTACCCCTTTTTTTGGTCTGGATGGTCAATTGCGAGAATAAAGGTATGCTCTAGGAAATTCGGTTAGTTAGAAGAGTATTCTCAGGTGTAATTTTAACCCTTTTTCGGGCCTGAGGGAATAAATTTTCGAAAAAGTAACATTATCCTTGGTTTTGGTTTATCACCTTTTTCGGGCCTTGGAGATTATTTACGAAAAAGGAACCCCCATAGAGTCCACAATTAAGCTCTTTTCAGACTCCCTAAAATTGAAAATATCACTGAGTGACCTTGTTCCTTCACACTCATTAAATTGGTCCAGAAGAATATCTACTGGCATGAGTTTAACCCTTTCTATGGCATGTAGATTATAGAGGAAAAAGGTATGCCTCGCGATATTCGTCTCGCCGAGAGAGTTCTCCTCAGTAACTTTTATACTTTTTGGGGCTAAGGAGACTAAACTCAGAAAAAGGTTGTGAGTCCATAGTTAAGCTCTTTTCATACTCCTTAAAATTGAAAATATTACCAAGTGATCTTGTCTTTCTCACACTTGTTAAAATGGTTTTGAATAGACATGTTTTCGGTGTAATTTTATCCCTTTTTCAAACCGACTAGACTACCTCCGAAAAAGGTAGCTCTTTTCAGAATCTCTAAAACGTGAAAAAACTACCGAACTTACCTTCTCTTGGCTCATTAAAATTGCATTGAAGGGGGTTTCATTATGTCTTGCTTAATTGCATTTGCATCTATATGTCTTTGGCCTAATGTTGGATCCATGTCGCTTTCAACTGAACCTTTGAAGCATGCCTTATACGCAAGCCTTGTAGCACTTTGCCTTTGCGACCTGACACCTTGACCCATGGAGGAATTTTCCCCGAGTGTCATTTTCCTGCACATGTCTCTTTGCTCTGAGAATTAGTATGTTCCTTGCGCTTGTAACTAGTATGATTCTTTGCGATAATTGTTCCTCCTTTGTAACATATCATTCTTTTATTATTTTTCAAGATCTTAAGAAATCGAAAAAGACAAAAAAATCAAATATCCCAAAAAGAGGGGACATGAAATATGTATTATTTTTTGGCAGCGCAAAGAGTCACCCTTGGACAAAGCACATCCTTATGTTTGTTCTTCAAGCATTGGGATCTAGTATGACCTTAGGAATTTGTTCTCGCTACATAGAGTTGTGTCCTCCTCCATTTGGTTACTCTTCCAAACATATGGAGAGTTTTCTTGCCTCCTTTATCGTGAACTTATGTCAATGTCATGTTGTCTGAGTCTGATTATCTTTGTTTCTTTTGTCTAAGGGAAGTTTCACCCAACCTGATTCGGCCTTTTTATAGTTTGTCTCTTGACCTCATGAGTCGACCATCCTAAGAGTCTAGCCAAGTCTTGATTCAAAATCAACGAAGTTCTCTACCTGATCATTGAGATCATCATGTCTTTTACCAACGAGTCCTTGAAGACCTCAAGGTAGTGAATTCATACACTCAAATTGTACTCCTACCTAAGTTTTGAAGATCTTGAAGTTGTTTCTCGAGATCTGAAGCCCTCATCTCCAGCCATCGGGCGTCACTGGCTTCTTGAAGATGGATACTCTACTTGTATATCTTCGATTGATTTTGAGATGTAGATTCATTGTGTATTTCTTGTGGCTACACTTTATATAGTTATATGACATGGATTTGCAATGTATTTGATTGGCAACCATGATTTATTTCATCCTGAGCATGGGTATGCCCGTCTTGGTGAGACAATTGTTATTTTGTAGATGGAACCTCCCGAATTCTGGTCCCAGACTCACTCGATTTTGTACATTGGTGAATATATTGTAATGTATTTCAGACATTAGTTTCTCTTATGACCTCACATATTAGGGGGCATTTGTTATAGCCCTAAATTTATCTACACATGAATACATGGCCTTGGCCCTCTTACTTGAATTTTTTTCCAAATCACTATTGAGTTGCTCTTCCTAAAAAATCAATTTTTAGGAGATGTACGTGACCTGCACCATTACTGCCCATGTACATACTCTTCCTGCACCACTACAACTCATGTGCGTATGCATGCTGGACCATTACAGCCTGCGTATACTTGCAAAAGTTGCAAGGAATTCGTTGAAATTGATGGGTTGTTGGAGGTTTCCCAACTAATCCACCTGCTATAGCCCGTCACCCAACCGAATAACCGTCCTTTTGGCATATAAAAGGAGGTGTTGGGGTTTCATTTTGTACCTAAGCATAAGAACAATGAAACTCTGCCCGATTTCACTTCCCCTCTTTGCCCAAGATATTACTGCCTTTTGTGAGAAATTGACTCAACATTCCCTCATTAGCCCCTTCTTCCTCCATTTAACCCATTCACTTTCCTAGAAGAGATCAAAAGGTTGAGAGGAGAAGTTCATACAAGGTGCACTTGGAGCTTGGTGAAGAGGAGCCCAGACTAGGTTCGTGGAACGATAGTCGATTTACATTGTAAAGGTATAATCTTCGTGTTATGAATAAAAGAATTACATTTTCCCATCCCAAATGATGGTGTCTTGAATACTTTTATTGATTTATGCTTGAAATTCTAACATTTAACCTTAAATTTTATATGGAATAGCATGCTTGTCATTCTCCTTTTGTCAATCTTTGAATGCAGGTCAACCCCGGGAGGAGACGTGCAGTCAATGAAACTTTCAAGCGTGAGGAGGTCATCACCAAACGTGGGATTAGAGGTATAGTTACTCGATCTCCTTTTTCCTTTCTTTCTTCATATGAGTTTTTGTATGTTTGGCGTAGTATAGAAAATTAATTATATTTTAGATGGTTAATTGATATTCCTACATTTTGAACCCTGGTGTAGTTAAAGGGGGGGTTTTCCCGCTAGCAAGGGGATTGATCTAATGAATAATGACTCAATAATAAATAGAATACTCTTTGCAGTTACAATATTTCAAAAAGGGTGGGAATCATTTTTCGTTGTTGCAGTGGCCAAAATCCAATAAAATTCACACATGGAGATGGCACCACTTCACATGGGAAAACCTCACAGAGAACTATTTACTTATTTTCTAATATAAAGAATGTCTTTTATAAGAGACTGGGTGTGGACAAAGTTTATTAGTTTACAGTTTTCTGACCTATGCTTGGAGAATATAGACTAGGAAATTGAACAGATCGTTGAATTTGTAAAATGGCCATAGATCATTTTCATTTTTCACAGTGCATGACCCTTACCAGCATGATTTATGATCAAACATATGATTAGAAGACATATTCCAATAACAAACAAAGGACCACACTGCTAGTTTGAGAGGTAGAGATGGAGGTCGTTTCCACACTTTAGAGACTCATGTGTATGAATTTTGAAATTCCTCGGACATAAGTTCACTGAGAATGGAACCCTCTACTAGCCGATCACATCATTCGAAGCCATATCTTAGCCTAGAGGAAAACGCAGATGAAGCTCATGCATGGTTTTTGTGTTTACGTGTTGGACTTTTACATAGAAATGTGCAATCGTTGCACTGGGAATTGACCACGGTGAACTTCCACTACCAAACAAGCATAGACATCAATGTACACTAAGACACAGACATGCAATGTGTTTATTTCGATGTTTTCAAACACTATATGTGTAATAAATCACTTATCATGCATTAATCAGAGCATGGTTTTTGAGGATTCCATGGCCTTGGGATCATGAATGCTAATGGATTATGTGACAACAGATTATTGGAAAAGTGACTAGATTATTATTTTATTCTTAGGTTAGTAAACATGTTCAGATTAAAATTTTGGATTGAAATTTTTTTAAATAAAATATCATACGTGATGCATGCATCTATTTGGCTCCTTCCTACATGTGATCTCTTGCAATAACAATATTATCCATACCCATCAATGAAAAATTTATATGGCTAAGACAATTTACTATCTCCAATGATAATAAAAATGCCATAAGACAATTTAATATCTCCAATGATAATAAAAATTCCATCACTGGTATCCCCTATATTAAGCAGCATAATTAACAAAGTTATTTAAATTATGTTTCTTATCCATACCTATGAATGAAAAACTTATATGGCGAAAACAATTTACTTTCTCTAATGATAATAAGAAGACCATCACTCGTATCCCTTACATTAAGTAACATAGTTTACATAATTAACAAAGTTATTTAAATTGGCTTTCATCATTTATCTAGTGATTACAATTTACTATATCTCTCACAATAGGAACACCATCATTGATATCCTTTGTATTAATTAACAGAGCTATCGTTTATAGCATGTGCCCTTATTTTCTTCAAATTGTGAAATCTGAAGTTTTGCTTCCATACAAAATATATTTTCATGCTCTAGATGTTCTTATTTACCAACCCCGGCTCAACAGGGACTGCACTGCCATGCAACACATGTTTATAAAAGTGGCCAGCATAGTAGTGTACTAGGTGATGATTTTCTTTTATTTATAAAATGGCCAGTATAGTAATTAATTAAGTGGTGCATTATTATTATTTTTTTAATTTTAATATATTTTTAATTTCTTATAAATAGGTTTCAAACCACATAAAATTATTCAAATCATTATTTTTATCTAATAAAAAAATCCAAATTAAAAAATCTAAATTGAAAAATATTTTTATAATTATTAAATATTTAGTTTAATACATATATATTTTAACACTATTATAAAAGTATAACAAAATTATTTTATGTGAAACAATTAATTGAAAATCAAACCAATTTAACTCCAAAATAATTACAATATATAACAACGAATTCAAACTAAAACTTAAACAATTAACTGCACAATTTCCTTTGCCACTTGTTTTTGACACTCAAAGTGTAAACCATACACTTGTTTTGACACTCACGACTTGTTGCTACACAAAAAACTTGTTTTAATAAGAAACAACATTATTTGAGGTGTTTTATGTAATTACGCCGAAGGAGTTATTTTAAGGGGAGGTTTGGGAGAGCTTTTCGTCGTCTGTCCACCACTTATAAACAAGTGCCACGTGCATTTATCCACAACCTATCAATAAGTGCCACCTGGTGTATATCTGCAACCGATCAACCCATTGTTGGTTAATTCCATCGGCGGTGAGATCATGGGAAAGAAGGTGGTGGATGATATGTGTTTTGGACACTGAGAGGTGGTGGAGACTGTCGCACAACCTCTGAAAGATATGAGAGCTGCCCGGCTAGGACAAAGAGGGCTAGAGTATCCCACGTCAATATCAAGCACATCGTCAGCTTATCTCATATGTACAAGAATCCTTGCCTCGATATGTTTTTCTTCCTTCATCCATTCTATTTTTGCCTCAAGATATGTACATGAATCCTTGTCTCGGTATGTTTTTCTTCCTTCATCCATTCTACTGTTTTTTCCTATTATCTTTTAAATCCCACGAGCAAGTAATGGGCGCATTCAGGTCTGAGTTGTCTATGTAAATTGATTTCAATTTTTGTGTTGGAAAGTTTCGAATGTCGGATAGGTCGATTCCTAAATATCTTGCATATCATATCATCAGTGACGAGCTCATCCTGGATGGAAACCCCAGACTTAATCTTTCCTCTTTCGTTACGACATGGATGGAACTCGAATGTGATAATATCATAATGCAGGCCATCATCAAGAACTGTGTTCACATGTACGAGTATCCTGTCACCACAGATTGCAGGTAGTGGAAACTGTTGTGATAAACTTCCTCTTCTACTATTTCTAGATCTCAAATCCCTTCTGAGATATGTTTTGGTCATTTAGGCCTTAATTTGTTCTCAAAAAATTCTGAAAAGAATCGATTGAACATTATATCCAATATGTTTAACACCCCACTTGGTGAGGGAGAGGAAGCAGTAGGCGTGGGAATGGTTGGATCTTCGGAAGAGATCATGTTGGCAG
The DNA here is from genome assembly GCA_010110895.2 of Picea sitchensis. Lineage (NCBI taxonomy): Eukaryota > Viridiplantae > Streptophyta > Pinopsida > Pinales > Pinaceae > Picea > Picea sitchensis. Next base: position 23,502 of record SNQJ01S0030096.1, read on the forward strand.
GTCTAGCGTTCAAACACAAGTGGCAGAATAGGCACAAGACAGAGAGGAAGCCATATGACAAGCCCATCATTATTATTGGTGCAAATGTGAAGGTAATATCAAGTTCTTCATATTAAGTAACAAATTACATTAAACCAAATCCATTAAAAATCAGTTTTAGTTGTTGCTAGGAAAGAAGTGAGGTGGGTACTATGATTGGTTTGTTTATTAAATTTGCACTAAGTTTTTTCTTTCTTTCAAAAAGATTCGTGAATCCTCGTTGGAATTCATAACCTCCACTTATATAACTTTGTAGTGTAAATCAGAACCTGGATTGAAATGGACTTATATGTACTATGAAGGTTGTGAAGCTTTAGGTTATATATAAAGGGCCTATCAAACACATCATCCCACTTGGCTTGTAGATTGTACTTTTGTTTTTGTTTATATTCAAATGTCATTCAACTAGAAGCATTTTGCACAAATTTGGCTACAAAATCGTTCGAAAACTGCATTCTTTGCTTGCTTCCGTGCTACAGGTTTGTTGGGATAAATTTTCTAGATATTTTGAAGTAGAGCTGAAAGAAGTTAAGCTAAAGGAGGATTACTATGACATGGATCCCATCAAAGTTGTTGAGATGGTTGACGATAAAACTATTTGTGTGGCAACCATCTTGGGTTCCACTTACAATGGAGAGTTCGAAAATCTCAAGCTGTTGAAGATATCCTCCTGTAGAAAAACAAGGAAACAGAGTGAGCCATCAAATCTCCTTCAATTTCTTCGTTCATTGAATAAGACTGACCAATTCCACCTATATGAAGGGCTAAAAACGCTAAATCTTGTATTTGTGGTCATCATTGTTGATTGTGTGGATCGTTGCAAGTGAGACACACCCATACATGTGGATGCTGCAAGCGACAGATTTATTGCACCGTTCCTCTACCCGGATTTGGAATGGGATTTCTGACTTCCCTTGGTGAAGAGCATAAACGTGAGAGGGCACAAGTATAGAATTGGCTATGTCGAAGTTGGATGGTTTATCTAGAGATCAAAGGAATATCTCCTTGAAAAGCTCATCTTTCACATCAATTATTTGGACGTCGATCAACCCACCTTCACCCTCAACTTCTCCAAAGGTTAAATAATGTTTTTTTACTTGATGATCACTGTATTTCATTTCAATTTGTTAGGTTGATGGGGATATTTGAGGTTTTCCATGGAGGAAACATCTTTGATTTAAATCCTAGACCTTGAAACTATGTAGGGACCAATCAATTAATTGCTCAATATTACCAACTCATACGTTTGGGGTTCGAGGTTTGTTGTTTCCTTTCAAACTTCTATCAGTTTTATTTCATTCAGCTATAATCCATGTGAAAAAATTGTATATGACTCGTTTTGAATTTCCTATTTATTTGGGAAAGGCTATTGAAATATCATGTGTAACTGCACGAAAAACACCAAGGTTCTCACCGATGGTCTGATGAGGTCCTGGCGGTTCAACATGCCTTAAAAGAGGTCTGGTTCTCTCTGGTGGCATTCTCGCTCAAGGACAGTAGCAGGAACAATGAGTATGAGATCTTTGACCACCTGAGAAATTTCGGGTTGATCATGCCCGTGTACACCATGGCTCTGGGTCTAGTTCGCCAGATCAAGAAATCTTTTAGTATTCCTGTCATAATCCTGTGCCCGAATTAGACACTTTGTGGAGGCCTAGACTGGAAGTCGTGGGGATGGATTTCATAGAAGAGAGCATGAAATTTTTTTCATCATCACAAACCATCGATTTCATAGCAGGTACAAGATCTTGTATTTTGGGGTTAAACTTCTGGTATTTGATTTATTATTGAGCATGAGAAGTCCCTAGGGTTTCAAGGGTTCGAAGAAGACCGTGTGGAGGATTGGCTGGAGGATTATATAGACAATACGCTAGAAGGTATACAACCCTATCAGGAGGTATAGTGATCTATAGATATTTATTATGCTTAGAAGGAGGTTTAACAAAACAGGTCACATACATAGTGTGCTCATAAGAACTACTCTATATTGTGCAAATATGCAAAATTTTCACATACAATCTTCAAATTCCTCTATCTATCCAATGCATTTTGATTTAGTTAGAGACTTTGTAGAACAATATAATCACTTATCTTAACATTTTTAGCACCCTAATACCATTATTTTTCTTGTTTGATCTCTTTGATTAGTAGTTGTATTGAATTGTCTTGTGTTATTGAAATTGTACATTATTTTTCTTGTTTGATCTCTTTGCTTAGTAGTTCTATTAAATTGTCTTTTGTTATTGAAATTGTACATTATTTTTCTTGTTTGATCTCTTTGCTTAGTAGTTTTATTGAATTGTCTTGTGTTATTGAAATTGTACATCAGTTAGTTTTTGAATCTTTTGAAGTTTTTGAAGTAAGTGTCAAACCTTACACTTTACAGGGTCTTATCTGTTTCAGGTAAACATGAAGGTGAAGGAAGAAAATACACCATAGACTTTGAAGAATTAAGTAGTCATGGATGCTATAGTGGACTTCAGTTTTGAACCTTCCTCCTTGAAGGGAAAAGGAACCTGTAGAACAAGATTGGTCCTGGTCTAGAGGAAAGACAAAAGGTGATAATGAAAATAATCATGAAGAACTAGAACAAACTCGAAGTGTTGTTATTAAGGGTGCAACATTGGTAGGTTTCATATTTGTAAGAGTTTATTATAATTGTTTATTTACTGCTTTAAATTATTTTAGTGGTTTCTATGCTTATGCTTGATGGGAAAATATCTTGTCTATAAATTAAAGACATGAAAATTTAAATTTTATTTGCATACAAAATGGCATCGACTGAACAAAATGAAATTGATTGAAGTTCCATTAGCATATAAACATGACTAAAAATTGATGTGCAGGCATACCTACCATCTACATGCTTCCATCACAGCTCTAGTCATAGGGCCGAATCCAAACTTCCATCACAACTCCAGTCACACAACTCCAGCAAGGAACAAGAGAGACATAGTTGCTTGGGGATTCAAGTCCCAACATAGTTGAAAGAAGAGGTATGAGACTGAGTAGGTAAAGAAGAACCAACATGTTTGCAGGCTCGTGTATCTTTGCATGGTGGCGTAGGTCATAGTGGCAGATCAAATCACTATGGACTATGAATTGCAATAAACATTTCATGTTAAAAAGTCATGCTACAATGATTTCTAGCATTACTTCGTGGGAAAAAATCACTATGCAAATGCATATTTTAAAACAAGATAAAACTAAGATATCTTCTACATGTGCCTCTTGAAGAGGCTAAATAAGAGGTCAAATTCAAAACATTAGGCTAAACTATATGAATTTCAACTTAAGTTGTATGAATTTTAGGAGACTTTGATTAAAACATTGAAAATTCATTGGTTTTGTGCCAATTTAATAGTAAAACCAAAAATCGATTACTAAGAGTCCCCGACCCGAAGGACAGGGTCTAATAAGAGTTTTTATGTTGAACACATTGGATATGGAAAAATCTTATGACTAGGTAAATTGTAATTTTCTTTTACTATCTTTAAGAGTTTTGTCTTGTAGTTTTATTTTACCACCTTTAAGACTTTTGTCTTTCACGATGGATTAATTAGATTAAATGATCATGACTTTCCCTTACATTTTGGTTTCATTAATATCTTCCCTACATGTTTCTTTAACATTTGAGAATATCAAGTTAGGAATTCCAATTATCTCAAAACCCCTATAAATGATTCGCCCTTGGTCATCAGACTAAGGAACTTGGAGGGGTTGAATAATCCCATTCAGACAAAGTGATTCTTGATGAAGAGATTTGGCATTCTTTTCCCATGAGCCTGCCTCTCCATTGAGCCCTCTTTTTATGTGAAAGAAATGTCAAACAAATGCAACTAAAAGGGTTTGAGGCGAATCTTGAAAATGTTTGCCTCTCAGCCTAGCAGATCTGAGCAGGGTATAGCTATATATAGAGAATTGATTACAAATGGATTTTAGTGTGATATGTTTGTGGAAAGTGCTATTGTAGGCATGTTGAAGTAGGGTTCCCTTGGATTTTTAATCACAAGAGAGTGCAATACTTCATCATTGAACCATGTCAAACAAGATTATTTTTTTGGGAAAAACCATTTCACATCCTTTCATCATCAAAATGGTTTAAAAAATCATCTTTAAACTTAAGGAAAAATAAAGAAGGTGAGTAATAACAATATACAACCCACCCACTATAATTTAAAAAAAAAAAAAAACTTTCTTTTCCAACGGGTGTATGCACACTTTCATATTTATTATCAATCTCAATGTTTTATATACAAAGTATAAGTAAGGTATTATTTAAATGTATAAACATTTTTATAATTATTATTATTGTTTTATAAATAAAAATAATAATTAAAAAATATATAAAACAATTTAATTTGGTTTATTCATTTAATTTGATCTATTAGAATGTTTAATATAAAGTATGTGTAAGGTATTATTTATATGTATAAACATTTTTATACTTATTATTTTAATTTTATAAATAAAAATAATAATTAGTGAAAATATAAAACAACTTAATTTGGTTTACTTAATTTAATTTGATCTCATTGTTAGAGTGTTTAAATGATGCCATTTATATGTTAAAATAATGATAATAAATATTTAAAATATCATTACTTTTAACCTAGTTTATGATGATGGATTCATCGATATACTATTGGCCTGAAATTTAAGAACAAACAACTTGTTAATTTAAAATTAAAAGAACAAAACAACTTTGGTTAATCTTATACAAGAAAATAGAAAATTTAGAGTTGTTTGTTACGATTAACATAGTTGCACAAGGCCTCGTATGTGGATGATAGTGCGGTCCACCTAGACTCCACCAATGTCACCTCCAACACACTCCACAAGGAACATCTAGCTCTCGCCCCCTCCACCCTGCATGCAACTTAATCCTGAGCTCATCTCGAGGCACTGGACTTTAATTCCACGAGTCTCTCCTCTCTGGTTCTAGCTAAATCGTGGTACTATGGCATCACGATTGGACTTTCACTTGATGCAGGCATTGAATTCCCAGAACCCCGCCCTTACAACCTCTAGAACCATCCTCTCCTCACTCACAATTCCCACCCTTTGGCTCCCATTCTTGCTCCTGCTCGACGGGATTCACTCATGCGCTCAAATCTCTCCCAAAAACCTTTTGTTTCTCCTCCCTGCTAGTCTTCTCCTTCCTTCGCTCCAGCCCTACATCAACACACACACAGTGCATCAAACTCCCACTATGCCTAGATGAATGCCCACAACTCCTCGTCTAGGGAGAGGGGGATGAGGAGGTCGAGAGATAGGCTCACACTCTTAGACAATCGTTTTCAGTCAGGAAGGTTATGGGTGTTCTATCATGCGCTCCATTAGGAAATTGTTGGGGCACACACTGAGGCGTCATAGAAGCTATTGAACGATAAAGAACTTGTTGGCTCGCAATATCTTTTAGTCTTCCCAATGTTTTCATTCTGAGTCCCTCCAACTCACCTCAGTCTCCTTGTGCCCACACGCTACCTTTGGATGGCCACCATGACAACTTGGCACCCTCAGACATCACCTACAAGCAGACAACGCCTTCTGACGTCACTTGCAAGCAGAGAACAAAACCTCAGTTGGTCACAAAGGTATCTCAAACAAGCGACGCCCCAGATTTCTCCCCCCATGTGGAGAGTCCATAGTAGTGACTTGCCTTCCCCATCCTCCTTCCTTAAGTGCACATGACTTCCATCCAGGGAGGAAAATTCCAATTCCACCAGCTCCTCCAGTTATCGCGACAACGAATTTGTCGATTGTCTAGTGATTGAAGAAATTCCCTCGGTGGACTTCCTCCTTAATTATCTTTCTCTCATCTTTTGTCAAGTTTCCGATGTTTGACTCACTTATAGTTATGTTTTTTGTTGAATTAGACTCTTCCAAAACAAGATATGGTTTTGAATGCCTCATTTCCCTCCATGGGCATGCTTGTTTTTCGCCTAGCTTTTTAGTACCTGGTTTCCCAGTACGGGCAGGTCTAGACTTTATGGTTTCTCTTGATTGTACTTTACTGTATTATTAATGAATTAGCACATGTATTTACAAAGAAAAAGCATAGTTGCACAAGGTCCCCTTAGCATTAATTTCTCTTTATAATTTTTTTTAAGCTTTTCTAGCTGCCTAAATACATGTGAAGAAGACACCATCAAACTTAAAATATCCATATACTATTATTATCATGTGTCTAGAGGGATCAAATCCCTTGAGGTCCAAACCTTTACTTAAGTTCTTCAGTTTAAAAGGAATATTTCACTTCGATGGATCTGATCCCTCTCGACATATGATAGATCCATAGATGGAAAGTGGGGTAAACCGTCAAGCCCTATCCCCAAGGGGATCAAGAGAGTTGAATTTGTGACCAACAACAAACATGATAAACTCATATATGACTCTAAACGAATTAAGCTAACCCTCAAAAATATATACATATAATATATTTAATTATATACTTGTTATTATTCTATTTACTTAAAATTCATTTTATATTTGAATATGTAAAGTTTTAAGATTGATTAAAAAAATCAAAGTTATCAACCCGATAAATGGATTTATACTACTTTTATTATTTATATTTTTTGAATTATGTTATTTGTATTAAGTTTTTTTTAATTAAAGTTTAATTAATTTTCTATTTTGATCTATAAGAATTGTTTAGTTATATTGAATTGTCAAATATATATAAGTTTAAAGAATTAGTTTAAGAAGTGGTTATTAATGTTGTCAATTTTTACTAATTGTTTAGTTATATTGAATTGTCATATATATATATAATTTTAAAGTATTAGTTTAAGAAGTAGTTATTAATGTTGTCAATTTTTACTAATTTTACAGTAATACATAGTTTATATTAATAAGTTTACTAAAAATATCATTCATAAATATATGAAAATATCTATTAATTTGTCATTCATGTATATATCAAAAAAAAAAAAAAATTGCTTTATTAATACAAACCAGATGATGAATAGTCATCCACAAAACAAAAATTTAGCTTCAAATATTATAAAAATACAATTAAAAAATACTTTTTCCAAATTTATTTTGGAACCATGTATATAGTTTAATTGTTTAAGTTCTAAAGTATTAGAATGAAAGTTAAGATAACATAAACTTTCTAAAAAGTTTACTTGGTAAAACTTAAACATTACAATACAAAGTTGAACACTTATTACGAGTATATTAGTAGAGGGGGGCATATTAGTTAGGTGGCAGAGTTCTAATAGGCTCGAGAAGATTCTGGATGGAAGTTGAGGTCAATATATTTATGGGTGCGACTGATGAGGCTTTCTGGAACAAAGTCGATTTATTTTTCTCGACAGATGAGCTAAGTGCAGATAGAAGATTTAATGTAACAAAGCTTGAAAACGTGGATCTGTCTTCTAAGCCTTCTCCGGTTGTTAGAGTCGAATCTGTGCCTATTTTCCCAAATTCTACAGAGACCTTTCTCGGAGGTTTTACCCATAGACAATGAACAGACACAATGATTCCGACGTGTGGAAAAGATTTTTTAGGGAGGACTTCTTGCCGTAAAAAAATGGGAGGAAATGTGCACAGGGAACAAGGTGGAAAAGGCTCTCGGATAAAACCGTGGAAATCAAATCGATCAAAACGTAGGATGGTCATGGGAGAGGATATCGGTTTAGAGGAGACCTGTAACCTGGCCCTTTGTGAGCTGGTGGGATGTCTCTCCTATTGCTCCTTATGAAGAAAATATTTACCAGACTAGGTAAATTCCACATGGTCTCTCTTGCTGGGGTACATTCCATAAGTCTTGTTTCTGTCGAGGGGTTGGTTTGGGTTTCTATTCAAAACTCTAGAAGATAACTTGGTAGTGTTGGATAAGATTTGGGTTATTGATGGCAATAGTTTGATGTTAAATCACTGGAGGGTTTGTTTTGATCCAGCAAATGATTACTTACAGTTCCGCCACCTATGGGTTCTGTTACATGGGTTTCCTTTACAACTATGGAATGATAAGGCTCTGGAATCCATAGGTAATGAGCTCGATCAGTTCATTAAAGTGGATGAACACTCCTTAAAGGCACCTGCCAAGAGAATGGGTAAGGTTCTAGTGGAAATTGATATACATTATGGTTTATTGGAGACTTTAGAGATAGATTGGAGGGGCCATTCTTTGATCCAAAGATTGGACTATCTAGGAATCCCTTTTAGATGCTCTTTCTGTCGAAGGATTGGCCACTTGAGAAGGGATTTCCATGGTTTAGTGGAGGACGAGGATTCGGAAGCCTCCATGCTCAGAAAGTTGAATCTGGATGTTTCTCCAGAGGTGGACTCTTATGAAAAAGGAGCTTACAACTCAGCATCGAAGGAGGATAGACCGATTTTGTCTTTAGAAACTGTAGCGGGTAAGCTAAAATCATATTTTCCATCTATTTTTTATTCGTTGTCGGCTTGGGAACATGATTCCTTGGATCCCTCCATTGTTTTGGAAGCGAGGAACACGCAAGTTAATTCTAGTGACAGATTATTGTCGGACTGGGAGGGATTTAACACACTTGGGGTAGACTCACCTTCTCCGGGTGGGGTGGGATCTGAATACTACTACTACTATGATTGTGGAACCTCGGGGAGAAGGAGGTGTATCCTATGGCCAATGGGGGACAACTGCATACTACCATGATTTAGGGATCCCAAGATAGAAGATAACTCACTAGGAATTGTTCTGGATACACTGGTTCCTTCTTACAGAGAGACTCTTTCCCCGACACCTATCCCTACTTACCAGGGAAGGTCTGTAGTTAGAAGAGAAGGGCCTAGTGGAGATACTGGGTTGATGGAAAGGACTGGAGAGGGTACAGGGAAGGAATTTTCCTGGTCGAGGGGATTGGGATTTGAGATCTCCCGAATTAAAACTAGGAGTGCTCGCAAAAACGCAAAAAATGTTTCCACTACTCCTGATATGAAATTTACCAACTTATCTGATAATGGGGCGCTTAGAGGCATGAAATCCCTAGCCAGGGAAAAATCATGATCTTTCTCTCCTTAAATATCAAAGGGGTGGGGGGGACCCTAAAATATGCTTCCCTTCGTAGATTGCTTAATAGAATTAATCCATATATTATTTTCCTGCAAGAAACTTTGGTAGATGAGAAGAAGGGAAGATTGTTCATGAATTATTTACAACCTTCCTAGTTAGCATGTGTTGTTATCTCAGTTTGCAAGTCTGGGGGACTTCTGGTGACTTGTGATCCAAATAAGTTTGATCTAGCTCCTTACTTAAGTTGTGGTGGTATTTTTATGACAAGTACGTGAAGTCTTTACATCTTATAATTCATTGGCTGAGTTGGAGTCCTGGGTTAGGTCATTCAGTTTTAATAGGAAAAGATATGATCATTGGACTGGGGAACTCCTCTCTTATATCACAAGAACTCTTAACTTCTTTAAAGTAGAGAAACATATGCTTTCTTTTTCAGGCTAGAGGAATATTTGGCCAGGAACAATTTGCTCACAATGGAAAGAAAGTGTCAATCTTGGTCTCACTGAAGATCTGGAAAAGGAATGTGACTCTTTTTGCAGGGCTTTAATTGGCTCAGGGATTCAGTTACAGGACATACCTGATGAGATAAAATGGATCAGGGGTTGGAAGAGAAAACTATGGACCTGGGATTTAGCACTCAAAATAAAATTATTCACCTGGTTAGCTGTGGAAAACAAGATACTTACATGGGATAATTTATAATGTAAAGGTTGGGAATGGCCTAGTATATCTATTTTATGTTCAAAGAAACTAGAGTCAGTTAAGAATCTGTTGTTCAACTGCTATTTCACTCAACAAGTATGGAACAACATTATAAGAGAGCTAAACATCATGAATGTATGGGAGGGGAATACATTGAATGATTGCTATGAAATTTGGATAAAGCAGGTGCCTAAGTACTCTACTCACCCCTCCATTGTTAGTTGGCAAGTTTGGTTGGAATGTAACAACGTAATATTTGAAAATGGGATTCCTTCTATCTGTTCATTTGTATACAAGTCACTTGGAGGAGTTGATAGACTTTTAGATTCTCGGAAAGTGTCAACTACTCGATCCATTAAGTCATCATCCCAAGAAATTTTTACAGCGGGCTGGTTCGATGGAGCAACACACTCAAATGGACAATAGAGTAGTGCAGGTGGGGTGATTAGGATCAATGATCAAACATTTTTTAAATGGACTTTCATTTGTGGCCCATGCACAAATACTAGGGAAGAATTATTGGGAGTTTGGGCAACTCTTATTCTGGCATCTCAATTGCATATCACTGATATTCAGGTTTTTGGAGACTCTAGAATAATTATTGACTGGTTGAATTTCAAAGGGAAATTGCAGGTAATTTCTTTACATTGTTGGAAGGACAGAATCAAAGATCTCAGTAAAACATTCAGATCAATCAATTACTCACACATTTTCAGAGACTTTAACAAGGAGGCAGATATCCTATCTAAGAAGGCTCTCCAGATGTAAGAAGAAAAATAACTTATAACCAATGGGAAGAAGGAAATGAGGGCCCTTCTTTGTTCTTAAATATATATTAGATCATCTCTGAAGATAACATTATTATCTCTTTTTTTGGGTTCAATCCGCGAAAAACATTAGAGATAGATGATGATTATGGTTTCACTATTTTGGATGATCATGTGGGGATAATTTATGGACTTAGATGTTTTAATTTTTTCCATACTTCAAACATTCTATGTGTTGGTTTTGGTGTTTTTTAACCTCTTATTATCAAGGACAGTTGTAGTTGTTTCTTTGGACAAGTATTTTTCATGTATACACAGTTATATGAAATATAATGAGTAATTTTCTGTTGGAAAACAAATATTCAAACTTTCGGATTTTGTAAATCCTCTTTGATTTTAATCTAAATCTTTATAATTGCATCATCAATCATAACATAGTGTACAAAATAGTCATATTTTGAAAAGTCCAATTGCCCCTCGCATAATGCTTTGAAAAAACATAAAAGATGAACTCCACTCATAAGAAAGGGGCTTTGTTGGGACTTTAGTCTTCATACACATGGTGCATTTAAGTTCCACACCTTTCTACTTCGGTAGAACATGGAAAATAACATGTGTGTTCATTTCCCAACCTCATTCTGATGTCATTAGTCTAAATGGGTTATTGTGTTTTTAAATGGATTAACATATATACTTTTTTATTTAAAAAAATATCGTGAAGTTTTTAATTTTGTGTTTTTAGAGTAGAATAATAATATGTTGTGAAGTGTAAGGTTTTTGGTTAGAAGGGTACGAGCACCCTTCCCCAAGTTTGGGGTTAATCCAACATCCAAGAGTCACACTAGTTGGGCAAGTGGGTGCCTTGGGCATGCAAACAGGCCAAGTGGCTTACCCAAGCATGAGGCGAAGCATGGAGCACACCAAAGAGGTTGGGGTGCATCGACATGAGGAGTGTGCCCAAGGTTGTGTCACGTCGGTCCCAAGGGACATGAAGGTTGACAAGTGCATGGGTTCATGGGCGTGTCGGTCCGCAAAGAGGCGCATTGGCTCATTTGTATGCGTTGGTCCACAAAGAGGTGCAACACCCCCAAAGGACGCGATAATTCACGAAGGTGACATTTGGAGTCCATATAAAAGAACAAGGACTCACAACCAAGAAGACACAAGGAAGAGAGCAAGATGAGAGTGAAGGTTTTGAGGCAGATTCAAACAAGGAGGGGGAGCTTCCTCAAGGAGCCAAGTCACTCCACATGGGAGGACTTGTGTTGTGTTGAGGTGATTCTATTAACAAAGTTGGGGCAACCTTCTTTGGGTTGAGTCTAGCAGTACAAAGGACAACTTTAGATTTGGGGAAGTCTTTTTGCAAGTCTGAGGGAGGCATGCTATGAGATATAACTGCAGGTCTGTGTGAAGTCTTAGGACATAGAAGTGACAATGAATATGCGGTGGGCACACATTTGGGGTGCACCACAAGAGTTGTGAAAGTTGTTGTGACAGACAAGTCTTGGTGTGACGAATCTGTGTATGAGTGTCTTGGTGAGGTGAGGTGAGTCATACGACTCTTCTCAAGTTGTAAACCGAGCCGATAGTGCTCATATTGTAATTTTTTCACAATAATAAGACTTTGTTCGGTGTGAGGCATGTCTTGTGCCTCCTGCACTATATCTGTGTGTCTCTTGTTTGTTTCGCAAGTGTTCTCTTTGTTTCACATGTTCATGGATGTATGCTTAAATAAGTAAGTGTTAAGTTGTTAACAAGATTGTCTAAGTATACAAGTGAGTTGCACTAGAGTAAGAATGTGACTCACTTGTAGCCTAGAACGAACTATGGGTATGCTTTAGGTGAAGAGGTTTAGTCCAGATGAAGTATCCTTGGTGTTGCCAAATAACCAAGTAAGAACCATCGCAATGCCACACACCCTCAAAAGATTCAAGCTCATGAAAACATCATAAAATTCAAGGAGACATCCAGTGGAGACGTGACATGGAAACGTGACAAGAAGCTTGTAAGTATATTTTCAGAAATGAAATCATAGTAATTTAAAACACTTATGAAGATTGTTATGTAAATGTCATAATACGTACAGATGGAAACATGAACAAATCATTTCGTGTAATCATTCATGTAATCCGGAAGTTGTCCTCTATCACTTATATTTCATAAGAGAGTTAATACATATTATATACACCCAAAGTTTCTGTACTGTGTCAATTTATAAATTCCGTGGTTGAAAACCTACGTTTTCTTCACAGGCCACATCCCTATTGGGTAGAATTTAATCTAATTACAAAGAGCAATACCAATGCTTCCCACATTTGTGTGAGTATTACGATTTCCTCCTCAGTTTATTGGCAAAATGTAAAGGTGTCCATAGAATGAGGTTACGTGGCTCACATTGGATAAAAGTCCCAAGAAAAAGTGAACCTGTCTCTCCACCNGGTGGGCACACATTTGGGGTGCACCACAAGAGTTGTGAAAGTTGTTGTGACAGACAAGTCTTGGTGTGACGAATCTGTGTATGAGTGTCTTGGTGAGGTGAGGTGAGTCATACGACTCTTCTCAAGTTGTAAACCGAGCCGATAGTGCTCATATTGTAATTTTTTCACAATAATAAGACTTTGTTCGGTGTGAGGCATGTCTTGTGCCTCCTGCACTATATCTGTGTGTCTCTTGTTTGTTTCGCAAGTGTTCTCTTTGTTTCACATGTTCATGGATGTATGCTTAAATAAGTAAGTGTTAAGTTGTTAACAAGATTGTCTAAGTATACAAGTGAGTTGCACTAGAGTAAGAATGTGACTCACTTGTAGCCTAGAACGAACTATGGGTATGCTTTAGGTGAAGAGGTTTAGTCCAGATGAAGTATCCTTGGTGTTGCCAAATAACCAAGTAAGAACCATCGCAATGCCACACACCCTCAAAAGATTCAAGCTCATGAAAACATCATAAAATTCAAGGAGACATCCAGTGGAGACGTGACATGGAAACGTGACAAGAAGCTTGTAAGTATATTTTCAGAAATGAAATCATAGTAATTTAAAACACTTATGAAGATTGTTATGTAAATGTCATAATACGTACAGATGGAAACATGAACAAATCATTTCGTGTAATCATTCATGTAATCCGGAAGTTGTCCTCTATCACTTATATTTCATAAGAGAGTTAATACATATTATATACACCCAAAGTTTCTGTACTGTGTCAATTTATAAATTCCGTGGTTGAAAACCTACGTTTTCTTCACAGGCCACATCCCTATTGGGTAGAATTTAATCTAATTACAAAGAGCAATACCAATGCTTCCCACATTTGTGTGAGTATTACGATTTCCTCCTCAGTTTATTGGCAAAATGTAAAGGTGTCCATAGAATGAGGTTACGTGGCTCACATTGGATAAAAGTCCCAAGAAAAAGTGAACCTGTCTCTCCACCCACTTTGGAATGCTATACATTGTGGGATGTGCATCTTACTCTAAACTCCTCCTTGTCCACTCCACAGCGTACATACAGACTGCATCCGTGACTGCAGGCGCAAATTTGTCACTCTTTGCATAACTACGACCAGGAGACATGAGTATCGGGAGAGGCAATATAGGTCGTCCACAACACACATTTTTGTTCTCGAAAACTACCACTCGTTAGATAATGTAATACCAGTCACGCCTATCCATTCTGACATGCTCAGTGCTCACTATAAAGGCTTCTACACAACGTAGTTGAATGTCAGAAGTTTCACTAGGCGGCCAAGGATATCTTTTAGAAAAATTATGATATCTCTTTTTATTGTTTTATGTCCTAATCTAAACGTTTTATGAAATGATTTTTTTTGGCAATATTTTTCAGGGATATTTCCTTGCTGGTGAGAAATTGTTAGATCCGTAAATTTGAGTGATTATTTTTGTACAATCTGAGTGCCCCAAGGCTTTTCAGCATGCTGAATCCATTTCTACATTTAGAAATGGATTTTAAACAACAAAAAATAGTGATTTCATGCAAACAAAAAAAAACATTTCGTAGAATAGTTAGACAACGCCATTGTTGTATGACGTAGTCTAAATGTTCTATGAAATGACTCTTTTTCGGTGATATTTTCCGAAGACATTTACTTGAAATCCGGCGAGAAATTGTTAGATCTATAAATTTGAGTGATTATTTATGTATAATCCAAGTGCCCGAGGGTTTTTCAGCATGCCCATTCAGAAATGGATTTTAAACAACAAAAAATAGTGATTTTGTGCAAATTTATATTGTCTGGCAAAAAAAGTCATATCTTAGGATAGTTAGACAATGTCATTGTTGTATGTAGTAGTCTAAAAGTTTTATGGAATGACTCTTTTCGGATCATACCGGAGAGAAATTGTTAGATACTTAAATTTGAATGATTAATTCTGTGTAATGTGAGTGCCTTAGGGATTTTTGGATAGACTGAATCCATTTCTACATTCATAAATACAATTTATGTAAAAAAAAATGTAATTTTGTGCATATTTATAGATTTATGTGAGAAAATCTCGCCCAAACAAAAAAAATAAAAAATTACAAATGGTACATTCCTCTTAGTATGATTTGGAAAATGATCTGTAACGTAATTAGTTACTGCATGTGCACTAACCTCTAACCTACTTTTGGAAAACCGTTCCCCTTTATTGCTTACGTTGCCTACTACCCCAAAACCCAAACACTTACGAATGGAAATTGCTCGCATGATGATGATGGGGATTTCAATAAAAACAAACATTGAATCCATACTTTTGCACTACCGGCCTCAACTATATATCATATCACCTTCAACCTAATTCATTCAGATGTAATCACTCCAAGCATACTCTCGCGGACCTGAAGACCTTGGAGCCTCTGTAAGTGTAGAGAGTAATACCAGAGCTTGCCAAGGCTTCATTCGAAATACAATGGACAATCACTATATGAGTATGTGCAAATACCATCCCGAAAGCCCAGTAGAGGCTTATTCAGATAATTTCCCTGATGATCATGAGCATCCTTCTTATGCAGACGAGGCCCAATTCTTTGACTTAGATATTTCATTGCCCACCACCCCCACCTCACCCTCAAGCTCACACGAGGATCATAGCGAAAATGAATTCGAGTTCAGCTTTTCTATTTGTAGTGCCAATTTCCCTGACCCAAATCACTGCATTTCTCCTGCAGATGACTTGTTTCACCAAGGCCAGCTGCTTCCCCTCCAACCAATTCCTACACCTCTAGAATATGACGTTGATACAAAGGATATTGCCTCTCTGCAGTCCTCTAGTGACATCCCTGTGGTCAAGACCCAGTTCCCCAAGTTGCTCAAAACTGCTACCAAGTTGAAGATATCTCTGTTTGGATTTAGAAAGTCGGCTAAGCATGGCATGGGTTTGCAGTCTCCTCGTGCTGAATATGCAGGTACTGGTGTCGGTACGGACTCTCCTGTGCCCAAGCAGAGTAGATTGTTTACAGTGAAATTAAAGGTGGTGGAAGTACCAATGGTGTCTCTTTTCACTAAGGCTGCCAAGAGAGATGGCAACAGTGGGTTTCAGAAGAAATTAGACGACCCTGATGATGGAGAAGGACAAACTTGTAAAAGTATGGATAGAGATAAGAAGAGAGCCAAGCAGATTGTTCAGAAGTATGTGAAGAAGATCAAGCCTCTGTATGTTAAATTTTCACAGAGGTCAAATGAGAAAATTAGGTCTGGAGATCTGGAGAAACCTAGGATAAATGGCAGATGTCAGGGTTCAGAGAGAATTGAGAAGCAGGTCTCATTCTCATATTTCTCTGGTAACTTGAAGGTGGTTTACAAGCATTTGGGTAAGGGGAAACAACAACAACCTTCTGACATGCAGCAGAAGCTTCAAAACCACAGTAGTGAGAGCACATTGATGGAGGTACAAAGTGCCATCCAAGGAGCAATTGCCCACTGCAAGCAGTCCAATTTCATTCATTGATGATAAGCAGTGTGATACATATAGCCATACTCTGCTCTGTACATATAGGCATTCCTCTTAATTTAGTTAAAGCAACTAACTTTTGTGAGTTCAGTAGTGCCACTGGGCTTCATCCTGCAGTCGTGAGGAACTGAAGGTGAAGGTGAAGGTGCAGGGCTTTGTTGAACTGAAGGTG